>JAQGBT010000605.1:0-46948 GCA_034698585.1 Disparrhopalites patrizii | reverse complement strand
GCAAAGAGAAAATAAAGAGAAAGCATTAGCAAAGAAAAATAAAGAGAAATCATTGGCAAAGAGAAAATAAAGAGAAAGCATTAGCAAAGAGAAAATAAAGTGAAAGCATTAGCAAAGAAAAATAACGAGAAATCATTGGCAAAGAGAAAATAAAGAGAAAGCATTAGCAAAGAGAAAATAAAGAGAACTCATTGGCAAAGAGAAAATAAAGAGAAAGCATTAGCAAAGAAAAATAAAGAGAACTCATTGGCAAAGAGAAAATAAAGAGAAATCATTATCAAAGAGAAAATAAAGAGAAAGCATTAGCAAAGAAAAATAAAGAGAAAGCATTAGCAAATAGAAAATAAAGAGAAATCATTAGCAAAGAGAAAAAAGAGAATGCATGTAAATGGAGAAAGTGACAATGACGGAAATAGAAAATCCAGAGAGTTGAGCAAAATTAATAGTAAAAAATGGGACCGAAAAAAAAGTTGAAGTCCTCAGAAAATGCAGAAAGTTGCTTGTTAAGCACAGAAAAATAATGTAATTACTCAGAAAATTCTGGTTGAGAGTGGAGAAAGTGGGTCAGACAGGAGACATTATTTAACTGTTGAAACTTGCTCTCTTCGCACTTCTTCACCGTCATTTCTCCCTTTCTCACACTCACACGCTCTCTCAGTTAAAATTAATTGCCTTGGGTAAACCTTCTCGCGCTTAGCTTCACCAAACGTGGATTTGTAAGAGGAAAGAAAAGGGAAATGTATGTTACGTGAGGGGAAATCTTGGCACTGTCAGCAGCCTCGTTGCGAGTCGGAGTAAATTGACATGAATTCATTTTCACCCCTTTTTCTTCCATTCTGCCTTGGTTAAATCACGTAGATTTTTTTGGACGTTGATTGAGCGTCATGGAAAGTGCCTTAAGCTCAACGAGGTTGAGGTGGGTGTGAGTAATTTTTTTTGGAGGAGGGAAATTTAAATGAGGTGAAAGTAACATGTTCTGGATGACTTTTGATGGAGAGGATATATTCATGGAGGTGATTTGGACTAATGTGACAGCTTTTTTTGGGATGATTCAAACGTTCGCGCAATTTTTAAAGGTGCTGGCAACTCAAAACTCAGTTTAGAATTTACTTGGTTTCCTGGCGTTTTTGGTGGTATTATAATTTTATATATTCTAAATCAAATTGTATACAAAAATTAAATTCATAAGTCGGATATTACCTTCATGCCTTCATTTGTTTATATAAATTTAATTAATTAATTAGTTAAATTTTAATTTCCGTTCGAAACAAGGTACATTTTAGAGAATAGCAGAAAGTATTGGAAAGCGATGAATTTTGATGAATTATTATTGGAAAGAACAGGTGATTTTTGCAATGAAAGTTAATTTAATTTTTAAAATTTTAATATTCGTTTAATTTTTTTAATTTTAATATTCGTTTAATTTTTTTAATTTTAATATTCATTTAATTTTTTTAATTTCAATATACATTTAATTTTTTAATTTCAATATTAAATTAATTTTTTATTTTTAATATTAATTTTTTAAATTTTAATATTAATATTTTTAAATTTTAATATTAATTTTTTTAAATTTTAATATTAATTTTTTTAAATTTTAATATTAATTTTTTTAAATTTTAATATTAATTTTTTTTAATTTTAATATTAATTTTTTTTAATTTTAATACTAATTTTTTATTTTGATTTAATTTGAAAGATTTGTAAGAGAAAGTCAAAATTTAGAAAAAATATTTTAGCGAATCATTTATTTGTGAAACACTTTATTGAATTAGAAAACTTGTTTGAAAACAAAATATGTTTTTACAAAAACCAAGTGATAGCTGAATTTTGAAACGAAAATCAATCACGTATATACAATAATTCAAAAGAATTTTAATTGCGTATGTATATCTAATTTTTAATGGCATAAATGACAGCAGATTTTTAGATGCAAAAGCTAATTTTCAAAAATAGAAGTGAAAGCATATTGAAAATAACAAAGGAATTCAAATTTTTGAAAAACAAGTGATACGGATTTTTAATACGAAATAAGTAAGTGGAAACAATTGTAATTAGATTTTAGAAAAGCTCGTATAAAATCAAGTAGATATTTTGAGGAAACAGTTTAAAGAAGCTTTTTGAAGAAAAAACAACAGCGAATTTAAAAAAAACATGAGTAAAATCATTTTTATGAAACGAAGAGAAAGTCAATTTAAAACCCAAGTAAAAACAGAATTTTACAGAAACAACGGAAAGTACATTTTCTGGAAATAACCAATTATATTTCGATTTTGAACGGATTTTCAACATCAACGTGCGACCTTTATATTAGCATATACAATTTTTTTTAAGAAATATACTTTGAATAAAGAAACATTGTTATCCGCAACAAAAAATACGACTTTTTATAAACCAATTATGTCTATAGACAAATTATATTGTGCGAAAATGATCATTTGAGATAATTGTATAACTAAAGTAAAGCACCATTTCAAGTCAAGGTTGATGTAGAAAAGCCAGAATTTCAACAAAGCCCCAATTTTTATGGAACGCGTAATTTTTTGAACGCAAATGTTTGTTGAAAGTCTCTTGGGCTAAAACTGATTTGTGAAAAAGCATATATATTACATACTTTCCCTTTTGTTGCCAACAGCTCCCAGATGGGAAAAACGCAAATATACACAAGAAAAAACTTTCTCCACCAACTCCCTTTATTCTAGGCACTTTCGCCACTTTCTTTCCAAATAAACCGGTGAAATGAAACCGATAGCGTCCCTATTATTTTCCCTACCGCAACTTTCCCTTTGTTGAGTTGCAACACATATTGCCAAAGGGATTTCCAACCCACAAATTTGCCCAACTTTTGCCGATCTTTCTGCCTTTCGCCCTCTAAAATGTAGTCTCAGACCCAGTTTTTCCCATTATTCACAAGTCTTTTGTTGATGAAAAAGTTTCCCAAAATATTTGGCCAAAGCTTTCTTGGAAGTCACAGGAAGTTGTTTTATGCAAAGGAGAAAGCAAAGGATGTCTGGGGGCTGAAAGTGAGAATAAAATTTCCATTTTATATATAGATGCATTTATTCTCACTGCTTTCTCCTTATCAATTTCAGGGGACTTCAAAAGGATTATATTTGCTTTGGCATTTAATGCTTTCACTTTTGCTTTCTCCGTCATTGAACTATCTACTTTTGGTGTATTTTGCCACCGTTGGAAGTGCTTTGTTTATGCGAAAAGAGAAAATTCGCAAGATGGAAAGTGGTTTCACCTAAAGCCATGTCAAATTCCCGGATATTTACAAGCCATTTTTGGGACTAAGATCCATTGTTACCTTCGCCTCATTAATTCTCTCGGGGAGACCTTGGATGTATGCAAAAAGCTGGAAGCTACGCAATTTAAATTATGGTTCCTTTCCCTATCTCCTCTAATAGCTTCCCTGGGTAATTTTCTCCAAGTACATTATTAGTAAAATTGGGAACAAGCGACACTCATTCTGTCTTGTGTGGCTACGTTTTTCTGTGAATAATGGGAGGGGAAATCGGCAGAATGTTCCTCCGCTTATAATAATGCTTTATTTCTCTCTCTCTCTCCCACTCTCTGTCTCTTTGCAGTTAAGCTCAATATGTACTGAAGGATCTAGCGAAACTTTGAATGGAGGGAATTTTGATTTTATTATTATTATTTTAGTCAACGAATTTCCATGGTTTTCCTGGCTTGAGTGCTCTAATGGAGGAGGAAAAATCAGGCATATGCGAGGATGTTTTATGAATTTGCTTATTCATGAATTACGCTTTCTCTTTTTAGTTCTGTCTCAATCTCAATCTCGTTTTTTTTGCTTTTTCCTCATCGATTGTGCTTTATTTTCATTTTATTGTTTCCCTTCGTTTTTTGTGTCTTTTCTTATTTTTTCCTATCGTGTTTTCTTTTCTTTTCCGTTTATCCTTTCCTCTTTTCCTTCCATTTTTCTTTTAGTTTTTTCCTGTTATTTTCGTTTTATATTATTACGTTTTATTTTTTCCTTTGTTTTCATTTTTCCTGTTTTTCGTTTTATAGGCTTTTCCTATTCTTTTTTACTTTGTTTGCATTTTTCCTTTTCGTTGTATATGCTTTCCCCATTCTTTTTTACTTGCTTTTCCGTTTTAATTCTCTTTTAGTTTTTACTTTTCTTTTCATTTCTTTTCCATTTTCTTTTGGATTTCTTGTTTATTTCGTTTTTCCTTTTCTTTTCATTTCTTTTCCATTTTCCTTTTCTTTCCGTTTTCTTGTTTATTTCGTTTTTCCTTGTCATTTCTTTTCCATTTTCTTTTTCTTTTCATTTTTCCTTTTCATTTCGTTTCTATTTTCCTTTTCGTTTTTCTTGTTTATTTCGTTTTCCTTGGCATTTCTTTTCCATTTTCCTTTTCTTTTCGTTTTTCATGTTCATTTTGTTTTTCCATTTTTGTTACATTTTCCTTTTGTTTTCGTTTTTTATTTATTTCATTTTTCGTTTTCGTTTTTCTTGTTCATTTCGTTTTTCTTTGTCTGTTCAATTTTTCTTTTTCTTTTCTTTTTCCCCTTTTCTTTTTCTTGGTGCTTGTATTTTTTCCCGTTTTGTCGGTTAATTTTTTCCATTTTCCTCTTTCGCCTTGCTTTTCTTTTTTGTTCCTCGTTTTCTCCCTAATCGTCTGTGTCCTTTTCCGTGTATCCAAATCTTGTACTTTTCTCCATAAAGAAATTAGTTTTAACCCGCCGTGCTTCGGAATTCTAAATTATTTAGCTAACCAGTGCATATGTTTTGAAACGGGAAAGTGTCCCTGGAATTGTCTGTATACGTATTAGTCTTCATTTAGAAGTCATACAAGAGTCTCCCGACAAAGAGGTTTCAGAGAAAACGCTGGAAATAGCAACTTGGCAATTCTCAAGTAGTATTGCTTTGGTAGCCTCTAGCTTAAAACCTGGAGAAAGCTAGAGTGAAAGCTATCGTTCACTGGAATGATATATAATTCCCTTTTAAAATGCTCGCTCCACGAGAATTTCAATATTTAATGTTCTATTTCGTTCACTAAATATCCAAGTGAATTGAAATTGCCGGGGCATACTCCTGGTCATGAAAGCGGGTCTTTCTTTCCGAGCTTTTATTTTTGCTGGACTTATCGTCTTTTCGATTTCATGGGAAAACATGGGCTGAAATGCATGGGAATGGCGGAAAATCGTGGAAAACGTCCCGGGAAAATTGGAAAGGACTTAAATGGAAGGAAATAAAATGCAATTATACCCTGGACAGCGCCTCGGACTGGGACGTAATGGGATTTTCACCTGGAGACTTTCATTTATCCAGTATACACATATATAAAATTTTGATATATGTATGTATATACCAAAATATATACCAAAGTTGGCCTTATATATACCAAAATCCCTATCACTTTTACCTTCCCAGTCAATATTTGCCCAAATTGGTCTTGACCCTAATGTGTTCAGCTGATAATTTGCTCACTTGTTCTAGCTTTTCATTTAGACCGTTTATTTCCTCCGTTTTTATGGGCAAAATTAATTATATTCTATTTAATTTTATTTCATTCTATTTGTTTCATTGAATTTATTCCAAACCTAGTTGATCCCGCAAAAACGTCTATAAAAATCACGAACATGCCTCTAATTCCCAGCTTTTATCCCTTTTTATCTGTTGTACTCCAAAAAAATGTGCCGACACACAAAGTCGACCAAAGCCTCGCTTTGTCCTCTGTCATGTCCTCTGTTTACCGGGGAATCCCAGCATGTTAGCGGAAGGTCACCTTTTTTGTAGGAAAACAACAGCCTTAATGGGGAGTGAAATGTACCGGGAAAAAATGGGTCAAAATGGGAAAATGAGAAAAAATGTGGGGGGCAAGAGTGAGATGAAATGGCCGGAAAAAGTCCTTGGGATGTCTCAAGAGCCTTCTGGGGACGAAATGAATGAGACGTTTTTTCCTGAGAGCATTTTATTAGGGAAAAAGAGAGAGAACTTTCACCGGGGAACATAATGACCCTGGTTGTTACCGGGGAGTGAAGGAGACAGGCAGAGGCATTTGTTGTCATATGTCATCTTTATCTCTGGTCAAGGGCTGTCTTTTCTCCTCCACGGAAATATTTTTGTCCAAAGGAAAAATGGGAGACAATGAGTTCCGAGAAGAAGAAAAGCTGTGGGGGACGCCCACTGAAAGATTAGGAGACTGACAAAAGCCTCATTTTCAATTTATGTACAAGAATGCTTGTACACTCCCATATTATTCCATACCGGCGTAGTGGACAAGGCAGAGTGAAAGCATGGAAAACACACAAAAAGGGGACACAAAACAAGAGAGAAACATTAAAGAAAAAATGGAAAAATCGGCGATAAAATCAGTAGAAATGGTGCGGAAGACAGCAATAAAAGCACATTAAAGGCAGCAATGGACAAATATGGGATAAAGGAATGATGAAATGCGAAAAGAAAGCAACGGGGAAATGCAAGGGAGAAAGCCGTATAGGAAACTCAATGGAGAAAGTGATGAAAAATGCATTTTGAGATAGCAATTGTGGATGAAAGAAGTGTATGACACTTAAACGGAGGGACCAAAGGAAAAATGCATTGGAGAAAGCAACAAAAAATGCGCTGGAAAAATCAATACGAAAACATTTTTTTAAATCCACAGAAAAAGCATTGAAGCAAGTAGTTGAAAAATCATTACCAAGGGAAAGTGCATTGGAAAAACAAATGGAGAAAGCCTCAAAAACGGCAGAATCATCATGAAAAAACACAATAGAAAACAGACAACAATGAACACGCCTTAGAGAAAGGACGAGAAAAAACCGGGAACTACAAATGCATTAGAGAAAGCAAAAACAAATGCAAGAAACACAAACTGAAAAAAAATGCTTATGTTGGAGAAAGCAACGAAAATGTACTGAAGACCGAAAGAAAAAGTGTATTGGTCGGACAATATGAAAGACCATAATAAAAAAAACATTAGAAATAACAATAGAAAAAGAATTGGAGAAAGTCCCATAGAAACATTAGAAAAACATTTGCAGTTCTTACCAGAGATAGTAAAGAAAATAAATAAATAATGTATTGAAGAAAACAGCAAAAAATATGTTGGAGAAACCAGCCATATAATAAATACAATAATCTAGAAAGCTATGGAGACAACAAAGGCAATTGACAGAAGCAATAGAATTAGCTAGAAAAGACTAGAAACATATAGAAAATGCATTCAAGTAAGCAGCAACAAACAAAGCAAAACGCATAGTCAAAATAGTGGTGGAAATTACAATAAAACATCAAGGAGGAAAGAGAATAAGCATGGAAAATATAAAAAATGGAAAACGTAGTGAATTGCCAAAAGCACCCAAACAAACGCCTAAAATGAAAGACACAATAAACTATAAAGTTTAAAAAACTTCAAAAATTGTCTAGAAAAACCCAGAGACAAGACAAAGCTCACGAAATAAATTCAAGATGCAACCATAACAGCGTAATTTAAGCAGTCCTTCGTTTGTTAAAGGTAAACTTTCCATTAATAATACATTCTTGTACAAGGGCCCAAGAAACGATATACTATATAAGCAATATGATATATCAATGCTACAAAATATACCAAGCATGTTTCCCGTGCAGAATTGTATTGTGGATCTAGGAAAAAAAATCATCCCGATCCAACCAACAATGGCCGACTTATGGCGGTTTTTTCAAAAAAAAAAAATTAAAATTTTCGGCAAAATTAATTTTTTGTTTCTGTCTCTAGGCACAAATATTTTAATGTTCTCCCAACGGTACAAATTCGGATAATTGCATTTTCTAAGCACAATTTTGTTGCAAATCCAGAAAATATATTTTCATAAACTTCAAACACAAATGGACCAAGTTATGGCAATTTTTCCGCGCCAAGTTTATACAACTAAATTTTCCGAAAAATCTAGTTTTTTTATTTTATTTTTAAACATGCATGTTTCTTGTACAAAATTCTATTGCGAATCCGGCAAAATGCATTTTATTTTTAAAACATATTGTGTAGGAGGGGCATATCGTTTCTTGGCACCCTGTATATATACAAACCCTGACCTTTATAATCCCCGCCCTTCCCATATATTTACCTGTCAGTAAAATAAAAGCACTTTTTAAAAAAAAACGTCAAGGTCCCAAAGTCGACTTTTGGTCTTGATTAAGCACGTAAAAAGCTTGAAGTTACACCCACTTTGAAACGTACAAATGAGCCACTTTCCCCGACTGCTTTATCTCCCCCCAAAAAACGGCATCCGACACACTTGAACAAATCCCCGATTGCATCAACTACCCTTGACAAGGCCCAAGAAATTCCCTTCTGCAATCTCTCTCATATATGCATATACTCATCGCAATTACTTCCTTCCCTTCTTTCAGCTTAATATTTTGTCTCTCTCGCCATCCTTGACTTAACAGTACAAAACGTCCTGAATTATCTCACTTTTGTATAATGCACCCCCAGAAATGCATCCATAAACATAAATGAACTTGACATTGGGGAAACAACCTGTAATAAAAACACTTTCGTGACTCGCAACACACTAAAACATCCCATTTTTTCCGGGAAAGTACCTTTTATGTGCCTGTCAAGCCCGGAAATTTGTTTGGCTGGGACACAGCGGAGGAAATTTGAACTTGTCCAGCATGACAACATGACAAGTGACGGGGATATTTATTTACATTTTTAATCCTGTTTGTCTCCGGATTTGGCGGGAAGTTTCCAAGAGGGAAATTTTGAACAGGAAATTCGCCGTGCTGGGGAAAATCAAGAATTACTGTTATTAAAGGGCGATGACAAGGATTATAATTTGGATCATTTCCTGCGGATAATTCTTAGGGGAAAAAATGGAAGAATTTGGATGAAAGAAAATATTTAATACATAAAAAGTGCATAGAACAGGCGGTGACTTTTGCCCACAAAGCGGAAGTGTAAACAGACATGACACTGCGTGTGTACACATTGACAAGTGAAAGAAGTCTTGACATTTTGAATAAATTCCCTGAACTTCCTTTTAGGTTCATTCCACTTTTTTTGAGAGTCTTCAAATTCCAGGGGACGAAAGTAATCTCCATAGCAAGCATCCATTAAGCAATTCCCTTGGTCCAAGTGCGAATCTACATTGCATCCTCTCTTTTATGTGACTGTCACCAATGGACATTTTGAATGGATGGGAGCTTTTGTTGGGCAAGCCGGAGAATTTCTATAAAAGAGAAAAAAGTAGAATGGGCTGGTCCCATGTAAGGACGTGGACTTAAAAGTGTTTTGGACAAACTTGGAAAAAGCGCGTTGGGTCTCGTGGATAATGTAGCCACGGATATGTTCCTAACTTTCCTATTGTACCGTTGCATCAAAGGCCTTTCTGGTGATGGGCTGAAAGGATTAGGGGAGAGATATAAGGCGAGCGTGGAAGGACAAGTTTCCGTACAAAGTATGGGGGAAAGTGAGGAAGAATTTTGATACAGTACAAAATGGTATCAGATTCAGCTGGAGTTGAAGAGAAAGTTTGGGTTTTCAACCTGGGAGCGTACGGCAAAATGAGAAATGGAGAACAAATTGGACTCAGAACTAAGTGGAGGGAAAATGAAAGAGAAACTAGGAATAAAAAAGGAAATAAAAGAGAAAGTAAAAAAATTCGGAACTCCAGGAGAAAGTAGAAATAAAATAAAAATTGGAAATACAGGATAGAGTAGCGATCAAAAAGATAAGTAAATTAGAGGAGAAAGTAGAAATAAAATTAAAATTAAAAATACAGGAGGGAGTAGCGATCAAAAAGTAAAGTAAAATACGGGAGAAAGTAGAAATAAAATAAAAATTAGAAATGCAGGAGACAGTAGCGATGAAAAAGTAAAGTAAAATAGAGGAGTAAGGAGAAATAAATGAGAAAGTGGAAATTAATCAAAGCAGGAATAGAAGAGAAAGTGGAGATAACAAAGAAAATGAAAGTAGACGACACGATGAAATTGAAGAGGAAAGAAATGGGAAAGCAGAATCAAAAACAAAATTGAAATAAGACAAAATGAAAAGAGAAACAGAAATAAAAAAGAAAGAGAAAATAAAGGAGAAAATAAAATTAGAAAAGAAATTAAAAATAAAAGAGAAACTAAAGAGAAAGTAAAAATAACAGAGAAATTAAAAAACTAAAGAGAAAGTAAAAGTAAAAGAGAAATAAAAAACCAAAGACAAACTAGAAATAAAAGAGAAATTAAAAAATCCAAAGAGAAAGTAGAAATAAAAGACAAAATTAAAAACCAAAAAGAAAGTAGAAATAAAAGACAAAATTAAAAACCAAAAAGAAAGTAGAAATAAAAGACAAAAATAAAAACCAAAAAGAAAGTAGAAATAAAAGACAAAATTAAAAACCAAAAAGAAAGTAGAAATAAAAGACAAAATTAAAAACCAAAAAGAAAGTAGAAATAAAAAACAAAATTAAAAACCAAAAAGAAAGTAGAAATAGAAGAGTTAGTGCAGATAAAAAATAAAATGAAAGTAGAAGAAAAAGTAAAAATAAAAGAGAAAATTTAAATATATGGAAAACACGAAAATACAAGGGAAATTTAAATAGAAGAAAAACACGAAAACACAAGGGAAATGGGAATAGAAGAAAAACACGAAAATAAAAGGGAAATGGAAATAGAAGAGAAATGCGAAAATAAAAGGGAAATGGAAATAGAACAGAAATGCAAAGAGAAAAGAGAAACCGATAAAAATGATACAACACAATAGAAAAATAGATGCAAGCATGCAAGCATATTGAAGAGGAAACTATTGAAAAGAAATGCAGCGAAAACCGTTTTAAAGGTTTGAAATGCCATTGTCTCTAATGCTATTAACACAGTGATTGTCTTCGGGATAATTGGGAATAAGTGAATATGGCTTGGAACGTATTTTTGCTCAATTTGCATGTAAATATCCAAACAAATGTTTTGCGAATATATAGCATTAAAAGCCACGTTTTTAGCCCTTATCTTAATTCTCACAGCATAACACTCTTATCAGACTTATCTCTTCCCATTAACTCTTTATCTCCAGGCGCTTTTACCACTCAGTCGGCTTTGAGATTGAAATTAGATTTTGACGTGTATAAAATGATGAAAATACTGAATATGAAACAAAAAACATAACCAAAATCATACGCAATATCACCAATTTTTCCGGGTAAAGGTTCATTTTATTTCCTCTATCACAAAAATAAGCCTTTGGTAGGCATTGTTAGATATTATTTATATTGTGTTTGCGCATTTTTTTCAGGATTGTTGTTTTCCACTTCCTCATTTTTTGTCAACTTTCACTTTTCTACAATTTTTTTCACTTTCAATTTTTCCGCAAGATTTTTCTGCAACAACGTTTTCCTTTTTTCCCGATTTGTTTACCTCGAATTTCCCTTTTTTCAAGATTTTTTATCTCGAATTTCCCCATTTTTATGATTATTTATCTCGAAGTTCCTCTCTTTTCCAGATTTTTTCTCTCGCATTTCCCCTTTTGCACAGTATTTTTCCGCTACAACTATCTCTTCTTTCACGATTTATTTTTACCGCGACTTTCCCTTTTTCGACAATGGTTTTCTACGCGGTCCTGTGTTTCGCATTTGCCTCTCTTTATATCGGCCTTGTCATAGGAAGGGAGATCGTGTCCGGCAATTGTGGACAAACCACAAATGATGGCGGCTCCTTTGTCAATTCTTGTTTCTCCACTTTCTCCCCAAAGATTTTGCCCAGAAAGTGCCCCAAAAGAATTGAGAAAGGCTCTCCAATGAAACAAATATCAGAGAAAAAAGGCGAATGCATGCAATTGTTGCAGCAAGATCGTAACTCCTAATGAAAGAAAGGACTTTAGAGCCAAGAAAATATGCGGGAGGAGGAAAAAAAAATCTCCTCCATTCCTTGTGTGCTTTGGTCCCTAAGAAAAAAAGTTTTCCCTTTCGTATTATTAGATGGGATCCCCAGAAAAAAATGCTGTTCCCACCACTTTTTTTTTCTGGAGGAGGAAAAAGTCGAGTGAGGATAAAGATGATGAGGGAAAGAACAAGAATGATGATGCATCATCATGCATGTGAGGGAGAAAGTACTACCATCATAATTCCTGGGATTTTTTTTTTGCTCTTCATCCTTACCAGCCTTTCATCCTGTGGGGATGCATTTTACTCTTTATCCTGTGGGGAATCTATACTTTTTTCAACGGGCTATGTCCACATGTTTTCGGTTTGCCCGACTTTTTTCTCCGGTTCTTTGCATTGTTTTTAACTTTCAAGGGTGTTGCTTTCTCCGAAATTTCTGGAATTTTACTTGGAATATGGTTTCTTGGGAAATCTATGGTCGCCCCCAACTTTCTTTGATACTTAGTTTTTTCTCCAAGTTACTTTCTATCTTAGATATTTTATGCTTTTACTGCATTAGAATTCTTTTTTGAATTTTCTATTAGGCTCTTTCTCTATTGAGGAATTGCGCCTCTAACTTTGTTAGATTTTTTTTCGTTATTTAGATTTACCTTTTTTTTCGCTCGAATTTCATACGTTTTTTGTATTAAACTTTTTGTTATTTCTGTGCACTTTCTTGTCCAGCCAAATTCATACCGTTTTCAATGTGCTTCTTTTTAAATCGACTCTCTCTATAACGGTCTTCCTTATAAAGGTTTTCGCACCTCCTTATAACGGTTTTCGCACTATAATTGTGCTCACAAACCCGCTGGAGAGACTTATTACGATAAATTCACTATCCATAAGAATTTTCTGTATTATCTATAAAGCCGAAGTTTTGAATCCCGCACCATTTAGCCTCTCTCCCTTTGACGATTTTAGGCCACGCCATTACATATGTATACTTCTCTCTCTATAACGTTTTCGCGCTAGCTTTGAATCCCCTGTCGTTTAGCATTCTTTTCTATAACGATTTTAGACCACACCTTCGATTATTTCTCTCCCGCTACCGGCTATTCTTTAATTTTGAATTCCTCGCCAGTAATTTTGTCTATAACGGTCTTGGATTATTCCTAATACGGTTGTTCTCTATAACTATAAATCTAGGTACTTTTTGCTAAGCCGTTATAGAGAGAGTCGACTGTATAGGATTTTCCGCATTTTCTTTGTAATTATATTTTTCTTTCCGTGAAATTATATTTGCTGTCGATTTTCTTTTTCTTCCGAAGTTCCGAATATCTTTTTTAGGCGACTTTCATTTTTGTGAAGTGTCTCGTTGTGTTTTCTTCAGCTTTCTCTCATGTTGAAATAGCTTTTCATCTCTTTTGCGCTTTCTGTTTGGTCGAAATGGCTTTGTTTTGTTATTGTCAAAATAGGTTTTCTTCAATAATCTGGATTGTGTAAATAACGTTTATTTTTGGCATCATTCTCTTATGCGATCGTTTTTATCGTCCTTAATTTTCTGTTATTACAAATTCACTCTTCCATTAGCCCACAAGTCAATTAGTTGAGAAAGGCGTGTAGTTTTCCGCAGCTTTCTCTTGTCGTCAAAATAGTCTAATCCTTTTCACAATTGTTTTCCCTTTTTCTGGTATCGTCGTCATTTTAACTAATCGTCTATTCACATTCCAATTCTTCTCACTGTATCGGGCAATTTAATGCTTGTGCTTGCCTGTCGGCAAGTTTAGTATTCTCTTATTTGTATTTTATTAGTCTAAATATAATATAGAAGTACAGTTATTGCATTCACGCCATTTTTACAACGGAAGATGATGCAGTAATGCAATTTCATATGCATCTAACCCACAATTTCCGTCTTCCATATACTGTCAGTGTGCATTATAACTAAATTATCTGCCATAAATTGTATTTGTGCAGCCAATAGGGACACTAAGCCCATAGGAAAATGCATATTCCTGAATGTTTATTAGACGGACACAAACCACCATAAGCACGGTTTATGCTTATCTACAATTCCACAAAATCGTCTGCACTCGTGGCAAAAATTCCTGGAAGCCCGCTAACGTCTTTTCCCAACAGGAAATACAAAGCATCCACCCAAGAAAAAAATGTTTATTTCTGTGAAATCATATAATTCCCCGTCAGCTGTCGCAAATGGGAAGTGCTAATTACCCCCGAAAAATATCCACCGTCCCCGCTAATTACGTTTGAAAGTGCGCATTTCCCCCCCGAGAATTAGTCACACCAAAAAATACTTCAAGTTATAGAAAAAAATTCCTCGAAACAGGCAATTATGTGGGAAAGAAATAACGCCAAATTGTGAGTTCCATGCTTTCTCCGAAAATGGCCCTGTAGAACGCCCTAAAAAAACTTCCTGGAGAGAAGGAACAGCATAAGGAAAGAGAAATGGATAATTATTACATTTTATATAGCCATACATAAAAATCTCCAAAAAAACAAGGATTATACTGGGAAAAACTGTCAAGGATATCTCCGTGGAAAATAAATATTTGCATAAAAGGTGAATGACCAACGGCATGGAAGAAATACATGGGATGAAATGGTCAAAAATGCTTTGTATATAAAAAAAACGGCCACACTTGTCCGTTTGTCTGTGATACTCCAAGAAAAATGGATCCCATGGGAAAGCTTCATGTGAAGAAAAATAGAGAGAAAGAGAGAGAGAATTGTCCAGAGAATATTTTATGACGGCTTATGCCGGGGTGATTCCCCTAGTGTCTACGGTCGTAAAGATAACAGGCGGCGGACGATGCACACAGATTGGAAATTGTACTCTGTACAATTTGCAGACGACAAAGGAAGAAATGGGCAAGAGATCAATGCGGGAAGGAAATACCATGGAGAAAAATTTACACAAAGAGACATTGTAAATATTAAAAAAAATATTAACGGAAGAAACGTGTAGGCAGACAAATGTGGAAAACAAAAGAAAATACACGCGATAGCGAGAAACTAGCAAATCGATAGAATGGAAAGTCCAAAGATAGACAATAGAAAATAGGAAGTATGAGCACACACAAGATTGAAGCAACAACAATCAAAATTAGACATTTGATACAAAAATAAAAAGTAAATAAATACAAAGTAAAAAATAACATGTTGAAATAATGAAAAACAAATCCGAAAATGTGAGAATCCGAAAGACTGAAACTAAATCAAACGACGGAGAAAGTGTAAAAATAGGTGAAAGCATGGAGAAAACAGCAAAAGCAAGGATGGCAGGGACAAAGCAAAATCAAAAGAATGAAAAGCAAAAGGGCGAGCCTCGAAATCCGAGCCAACAAAATAAAAATATAAAGCATGAAAAACATGAGAGAAATCGACAACAAACGCCAAAAGATAAAAAAAACATGCAAAAATAATTATAAAATATTTAGTATAATAAGAAGAATAAATAAGAAGGAGAAAGCAAGTTCAAAAAGACAGAGGCATGTTAGCATGCAAAAACAACAAAATACGGAATATAGTGAAACATCCTGAAATATAACGTTTAAAGCCTAAAAAATGTAAAACTTAAAGCAGGGACGAACAGAAAAAGTAAAAACATGAAAAGCACGAAAGAAACCTTGTCAGCCAGTAGAAGGAGCTTGTCACACAAAATTAAATGCGAACAGACAATGCACAAGGAATAAAAAAAACTACAGAAAAATTATAAAAAACAGAAGAAAAAGAAGTAAAAAAAACAACTGCAGAAGCTTGAGAAATAGCCCAAAGCGCATACAAAACAATGGAAAAAGCATGAAAAAAAGCTACAAAAGAATGAAAACCACAGCGAAAGCATGAAAAACGAAGGAGAAAGCAAGTCGGAAAGGAGGTAAACCCTATAAAAATAAAGAAGGCGCATTATATACCAGTAAATCCTAGCCGACCAAAAGGAAAAAGAAAAACCGGCAAACCAAACGCAAAAAGGAAAAAGAAAAGAAAAACCGGAAAACTAAGCGCAAAAATGAAAAAGAAAAGAAAATACAGGAAAAAATAGGACCCACAAAAGTAAAATAAACTGAGACAAAAAAGGAAAGAACAATCTAAAGCAAATTGAGCCCAAAAAAAGAGGTCGTTGTAAAAAGCCACAAGACAGTACGGAACACATAGGAGCCATCCACCTTAATGGATAAATTGCCTCAATCTCCATTTATTATTGTTTATGAGCATGACATTCTCCCCTTATCCCCTCGCTTTCTTCAAGGCCTTTCCTACACACTGTGCCGCACGCATTTTACGGAGGCAAAACTAGAGGAATTTGCCTTGAAGGTTAAAATTTGTCCGGTACATCCTGATTGACATTACGCACAGCAAGACACATTTGACTTTCAGCTTTCTCTTCCATTTTTCTTTGTTCGCACTTTCTCCAGCTTTCTTCATGCGTCAAAGTCACCCAAATTAATTTCGTCAAAGTCATAAATCGTGCGAAAAACGGCAACAAAAGTGCGTGAAATTTAATTTCACCAACAAATGTGCGTCTCTTGCTTCCACCATGCCTGTCCATTTTAATTTTCACCGACTTTCTCCATTCTCCAGGAAATTTCTTCCTGTAAAATATTTTCCCACCAGATACGTAAAAATACGGGGACAAACAAATTTAATATACATTTTTAAAATGTTTGGGGTAAAATGCATAAAACACAAGCTTGGAGAAAGTTGACTTTCTCCGCTAATAAAAATGCAAACATCAACTCTTTTCGCAATTTATTTATGCGGAGACAGGCTTATTTTTTTAAATTACGGTCTGCTTCGGCTCTTTTTTTGTGTTTTAAGTATAGCTTTGGTGAAAGCAAACGTTTTATTTTTCATTGATTAAAAAATTGAAAAAAAAGCACTAGGCTGTTTTATGGCTGGATGAGGACGCCATCATAAATCACGTCAATTCCCACAAATTTCCGGCCCAATAAAAATAGTCGGGTCGATCTCTCCTAAGCGTCATTTTAGTTTATAAAAGCACATAATTTGGAATATTCTTCTCACGTATTTTATACTGCACTTTCTCCTACCGATTTGGTGCTTGTATTTTATACAAAAATATTATTTATGGGTTTTAACCTGCCCGTTGTACGTCATTATACCCTACCCTTGACTCTCACGAATGCACCGAGGGATAATTTCCCGGGATGCGAGGGAATCCCGAAATTCCTTGTGGAGGAAGGCAATGATGAGAAAGTCATTAATATTCAAGGCCAAAGCTTTTTAATTTTTAATCCATGCGTGAAATTTCAATGGGCCTTTTGAGCGGGATGGAGGAGATGAGGGAGGCTTAGGGAATATTATATTGTTGATATTCACCGGATAAACCTTCTATTGTTAAAACGGTTAGGGTTTAAATGACCAAACACGTAATGGGATATTCCGGCGGGGGTCATAATGGAGACGGGCATTTCCAGGGAGGCGTGAGGGAATTGTGAATGGGATTTTTCTATGGAGAAAGTGCATTATAAAGTAGATTGGATAAAGGCAGGTTTTGGTGAAAGGAATTACGCTATAGCCAAGTCCTTTCAAGATGAAATAGAAGTGATGTTTTAAAATCCGTCTAATTATCCTAATTTGAAGAAAATGTCGACTATTTTTCAAAACATTTTAATTTTTCTACAAAAATTATTTATTTTATTGGTTTATGCACAGATTAATTTTATTTTTCAAAAGAGTCTGAATTCTCTTAATGATAGAGGAAGCGTTCCAATCATGATTTCAAACCTATTGAAAATATTACTGAAAATATTTAATTATTTTTTAAAGTTGAAATTACCGAACAATATTCTAATTAAGGAGGTTAAAAATTGAATACAATAAAAATCTAATTAAGGTCTCTGAAATTTTGAATAAAATAAAATTCTGCCTCTTCAAAATTTGAATGAAATAAAATGCTAATCAAGACCTCTTCAAATGTGAATAAAAAAACATTCTAATCAAGACCCCTTCAAATTTGAATAAACCAAAATTCTGATTAAGACCTATTCAAATTTGAATAAAATAAAATTCTAATTAAGACCTATTCAAATTTGAATAAAATAAAATTCTAATTAAGGCCTATTCAAATTTGAATAAAATAAAATTCTAATTAAGACCTCTTCAAATTTGAATAAAATAAAATTCTAATTAAGACCTCTTCAAATTTGAATAAAATAAAATTCTAATTAAGGTCGTTTGTTAAAAATCGAATAAAATGTTAATAGAGAAATTAATCAAGAAATTAAATAAACCGAGTAATTTTAATTAAGGTCTTTTAAAAATTGAATAAAATTAAATTCCAATTAAATTCCTACTACTACGTGTTAACAAAATTCCATTTTATATTGTCATCGTTCTAATTATTATTGAAAGCCAATTTAGTATGCAAAACTTTCTCATTAGTTTTTTTACATGATATAATTATTTTTAAGGATAGAATCTTATTCATTAATATTTAAAACACTATATAGTGATTATAATCATTTCCGATGCCAAAACATTCACATTATTTTATACAAGTTTAAAAATCCTGTAATTCTTCTAATTTGGAAAACATTTTCAAATTCTTGTTGAAAAATAGCAATTTTTATTACTGAAATATTCCATTTATAATTTAAATCCTTCTAATTTTAATTTTCCAAAATGTTTTATTACTGTGTATGTATTTTCTTAAATTCGAGTAAAATATTTACGAAATTTGTGTTTCTTTTTTTGCAGGCAAAGAATTCTGGCCAAGTCACCGTGATTGTCAAGGCTTTCCCCGTACGCTGCAGATTTCATTAAGGTAAATTGCTTTGAGTTTGACTTTCTCCTAATTACTACTCACGTTAATGGGGACATATAAATTTTTTTATCATTCCTCCTCAGTCTGTGTTCTACCAATATTTATTTAAAGCATTATTTCATATGGGATTCTACGTAACAATTTCTATTTTAATTATGTAATTATACATATATTGAAAACTTCATTTTATCCACTAATCATAAATTATACTGTACGGTGAAGAAAATGCTGACAAAGACTGTGATTTTACCTGTCCAACTTTCTCCTAACGGGAGTAAATTAGATTTCATGGAAAAAGACGAACAGCAACTCGGTACCTTAAATATTTAGACCTTGGATTATCACAGTGAAATTCAGGTATCGATTATTTCTCGGTAAAAATCTTGACGTAATTTACGCTTCAAAAATTTCTCCACGTGTCGAAGGTGGGCGAGATGAAAGTGGGAGAAAGTTCCCGATGAACTTTTTTTTAAATTTTCCTTACAGACGAGGAAAGTCACGGCCTCATGAAATTTGACGTGGGCTGTGATTGCTTCCTTCTAGAAGCTGGTTAATGGACAAAATGACATCTTGCCTCTTTCCTTCATTTTCAATCTCCAACGATAATCATTAATCCTGGGGAAAAAATGAGAGCAATCTAAAGAGTTCATCGATGGAATTGCAAGTAGAAAAAATTGTCATTAAAAATTGCAAGCATTTTCTTATCAAACAAAATGTCACCATGAGAGGCGTATTATGTAATTACATTTCGCAGAAAATGAGTTACATTAATTGTCTTTTTTAAATTTCTCCATGAAAGTACAAACATTACGATTTTGTTTTTCAAAAAATGTGTCCTTTTGACAACTTTGTAAGAGCGAATTAATCAAGAAAGAAAAGGAACAACATTCTCCATGAATTAATATCTGCAGCTCGAAATTGCACGGAAAAGCTCCGTACTTTCCCCTTGCAATATCCTTTGATTGTCTCTGAAAAGAATTTCAATTTATGGAATCCCGCCAAATCCTCTGCATGCTCCGGCTTTCACCAGCAAAAAAAAAAGTAGGCAAATAAAAACATATCTAAAAAAATTGGAGAAAGCTTAACGTAATCTTATAGGAAGGACAGAAAAAAAATAATCTCCCGACTATACTCCAGCCTTAATCGAAAAAGGGGAGTTTGGAGGGAAATGTACATATGTACGTATGCATTTGGACGAAATACTGTGATTACGATATATTGATTATTTGCCCAAGAACAAAATTCTCATCAAAGAGGATTTTCCCCTCGCTTATCTCCCCCTTTTTTTCTTCTCGATACTTGAAATATTACAAACGACAAATCCGGGATGAATCCTCTCTCTATCAACAAGTTCAATATTTTTTCTCATTTCGGAGATAATTCCGTCTTCCCATAGTTTTACTTTGTTGCCATACTTGTACATTGTTGTTTGTCGTCATCAGGAGACCTCCCATTTTAGAAAAAGATTTAGCTGTAAACGAAATCGTGGGGGAATGCCCGCCTTCGTCTTTCTTGGGGTTGATTGAGATTGAACCTGCCATAGGAAATACCTATTTGAATGCCAAGGAAGGGTTGGACCCATTTTTGGTTATGAAAATCAAATATTTGCTTTCCGTGATTCTGTTGACGCTACGGGCGAATACAAGGATATCAATGTAAAAGGAACAAGGGAGAGAGAGAGAGAAAGAAATACAGGGAAGTAGAGAGAGAGGAAGGCAGGTAGCATGAGTAGAAATGAGAGAGAAAGCGTCGCAAGGAAGGAAATATCGTGTAAAGAGAAAAAACGAAAATGGTCTGAAAATAAAGTGCCCGAAAAGAGAGAAAGCTAACGAAAAAAGGGAAAACAGACCAAAAATAGGGATAAAATATAAATAAAAATAGAGAGGGACATACGACAAACAAAGAGATACGAACATACGAAAAATAGCAACCGAAATCAAATGAAAAATAGGAATAGCATAAAAAGTAGATGAGGAATGCAAATAGAAAATATAATGAGAAAAGGAACTAAAAATCGACAAACAGCAAATACAGAAGAAAGCATTGGAAAAATACAGAGGGAAATAATAGGGGAAATAGTTAAAAAGCATAGAAAAAATAGAGAAAGCAAATGAAAGAGAATCAAAGCATAGAAAAAATAGAGAAAGCAAATGAAAGAGAATTATAGCATAGAAAAAATAGAGAAAGCAAATGAAAGAGAATTAAAGCATATAGAAAAAATAGATAAAGCAAATGAAACAGAATCAAAGCATAGAAAAAATAGAGAAAGCAAATGAAAGAGAATTAAAGCATATAGAAAAAATAGAGAAAGCAAATGAAAGAGAATTAAAGCATAGAAAAAATTAAGATAGCAAACGAAAAATGGAGAGAAAGCATAGGAAAAATATATTTAGCAAACGAAAAATGGAAAGAGAATGCATTGAAAAAATAGGGGAAGAAAAGGCAAACGAAAAATAGAAAGAGAAAGCATACGAACAATAAAGACATAACGCAAATGAAAAACGGAGAAAGAAAGAAAATGAAAAATGGAGAAAGAAAGAAAATGAAAAATGGAGAAGGAAAGAAAATGAAAAATGGAGAAAGAAAGAAAATGAAAAATGGAGAAAGAAAAAAAATGAAAAACAAGGAGAAATTAAACCAAAAATAGAGAAGGAAGCATAGGAAAAATATAGAGCGAAAGCACACGAAAAATGAACGAGAAAACATACGCAAAATGAACGAGAAAACATACGCAAAATAAACGAGAAAACATACGCAAAATGAGCGAGAAAACATACAAACAATCGAGACAGAAAGAAAACGAAAAATAGAGAAACCCAGCGCAGGCACGGCACAAAAATATCATAAAAACCACAAAAAACCTCGAAAAAACGAGCGAAATCATCAAAATTGAAAACGAAGCGGGAAATTGCGTATGAGAAAGTGCAAGGGAAAAAGATATGGAAAATTACAACATATATAGTGAAAAAAGGCATGCGCAAAAAGAAAAGGAAAAAACACAATAAAAGTACATAAAAAAGGGAGTAAAAGCACACGCCAAAGAAATTATATTGAAAAATATTGGAAGCATAAGGTGCAAGCCGAGACAGCCCATGGCAACGAAGCGTAAAGAAAAATAAAACAGAAATTCGGCGAAGAAAAATGCAGGGTAAACATTGGGGCAAATAGCAAACAGTAAAACAAAATATACACATACATATAATAGGGTGAAGTACAAAATCTGACCATATCCAACGACCCCTAATGCAAAATATGATCATCTGCATTCAACGTAAATGCAGGAAATGACCAATTCCCCAAAAAAGAAAATTCAGCATTCGTGCAGGCCTGGATAAAAAAGAATTAAAAACTTTAATTTAATGCGCTTTATAATGATTTTTTGATGCGACCTGGCGACAGTGTAATTAAAAAAAAGCATTATACAAAAGTGCTACTGATTTTCGATTTTTGGGAGTTGGACAGTTTTTGCATTTACACAGAATGGAGATGGTCATATTTTGTATGAGGGGTCGTTTGGATATGGTCAGATTTTGATCCTCATCCGTAATGTACATATGTATATAAATAAAAATGGTATTCAAAAGGACAATACAAGAAAAAATCGCAGATGTGTGCAGAAGGAGCAGATGGAAAAAGTGAAGAAACGATTAAAAACATCTCAACAGCGAAAGGAGGACCTAGAAATTCCATGCATTATTCCTATTTGGGGCTATACGAGACCTAAAAATGGAACTTGCAGTATCTCAATTCCGCCAAAACAAATGTCTGACCTTGGCTTTCTCCGAAGGAATAAAAGAAATTGCGCCTTTCCTAACTTTTCTCTCAGTGATCCTCATGGCCATTTGTGTGCGCCATGGAAACTTGGAAGAAAAGAGAAAAGAAAGCGCTTGGACATTTGTCATTTTCCTATACAATAGAGATTCCAAAAGAAATGTGTCAGAGAATAATGACATGAAGGAACGTTTCAATAGAAATGGAAAAAATGCTGTTTCAGCACAGAAAAAAGTCTCCATTTCATTGGAGAAAGTTTTTTTTCAACTGACCATAAAAATGAGTGAAAGCTAGCTTTATCCGCCATTTCCATTTGTTGGCTTTTCTTACCAAAATACATAATTTTTTTCCTGATGGTTTTTGTCTGCAAATTATTATTTTTTTGAGTATTTCCGCCGCATTCAAAACCAGGAATAATTCCCGGTGGGTATCCTTGATTCTTTTTCCGGGGAAGATATCCTTGCTTGATCTGAAATATTAAACAAAAAATATATTCAGTGGAATTTTCTCTGACGTTGTTCTATACGTCTTTTTCATGTTCTAAAAAAACATTTACCAACAGATTTTCTAATTTAAAAGACCTAAATAGCTTTTTAATTTAAAAAATAACCATTTTGCAGGGAAAGATAATTTAAAATTGCCTGCAGATAATTGCCATAAATACGAAAATAGGCTAATGAGATATGTACACATTTAATGAAATATAAATGTGATAAGCGGGGCAACGGATTTCTCGCAATTTTCTATGTCCCTTATCGTCAACATTTAAAAGGAGAAATTCCCATTGAAGGGAAGCAACAGCATAATTAGAAGCTCCAAAAGTAGACACATTTTAAAGGAAAACAATTTTCTCGGAATTAAAAAAAATACAATTATCCCCTACGTGCGTCATTCTTCCCCGTAAAACACTCACTGGCTTCTCTATTTCCACCGAAAACCCAGACATTAAAACGGGGAATGTGTGGTAGCCGTAATTAGATGATTAATTAAAAATTAATTATTCACGCAAATCGGATTTGATGTGGGAAAATGGAAAACCTCTTGGAAAAGGTATAACGAATTGACGGGAAAACAATTTTGTAAATTGTATCAAGGATCTTACGAGGGAAATACCAGGAAATGAGAGCATTATTAAGCCACCTGGAGTTCCGCAGAGGCTTGACTTTCTCCGGGAAAATGGATTTCATATGACGAGGGGAAGACAGGAAATGTGTCATTAGACTTTGCTACAGTAAATATGAGACATGTGGTTAAATAATCACATTAAAATATGAGCAAAATTGGATTCCTTTTCCTCTGCTATCATTTCTGGATGGAGAAAGTGTGCAGGAGAAAAGGACAATTTTCTTATAAGGCCAATCAAGCTGCGTAAATTGGATCTTTTGTAACGGATTCTTCCTTTGTGGGAATTTGTCTAGGTTTCTGTCTTGACGTTGCTCGTCTTCCCTATAATTGGACTTTCTCCAGGTCTTTCACTAGCACACTGGCCGTGTCTATTTTTGCCCTTCTGACTTTCACCTTATTGACGTTACTCGTCATGTTTTTCTCCGACAGTCGGTCTGAATTTCTTCTCTCGAAATTTCTCCTACTGAATTTCGATTTTAATTCTTCTTCGAGATTTCTAATACTGACTTTCGATTTTAATTCTTCTTCGAGATTTCTAATACTGAATTTCGATTTTAATTTTTCTGTGGGATTTCTCATTTGTGTTTCGTCTGAATTTCGATTTTAAATATGTTGTGCCTTAATTTCTCCTGCAATTTTCATTTTGCCTTCATTATATGTAATATGTACCTTTTTGACTTTTGATTTTAATTATTTTTGGAATCTCTATTTGCCTATTTCTCTTTTGTTGTTTTTGCCGTATCTTATTTAACACTTATTTGGTACATCAAATATTCTGAGGCGATTAAAATTGTTCAAAAATATAAAAACATGCATTTAAAAAAAACAAGAAATCATCACTAAGGGAAGTAGTACATATTACGTCATCAATCGGGGTCAGTCAGTCCCTCAGACCCTTCCGTTTACGGCAATGCCATTCTGTCATCACCATAGGGGTCAGTCAGTCCCTTTGACCCGGAAAAAGGATGACGTAGTATGTACCAGCTCCCTAATTCAAGGAAGAAAAAGAGCTATTTCATTTACATTTTATTTTAATTGGCATAGCCAAAAATGTGGCGCGTAAATTTGACAATGAGATTCCACCGTGTCCGTGCACGTTACAGATTTTTGCCCTTTTTCCAGAACGAATTTAATCGATTTGTTTTAAAGGCGGCTAAAAATAATGCATAGTTACTACATAATTATCTCAGTAATAGTATTGACATAATTAATACATAGCAACTATAATAGCCTCAGAAATCATAACCAATCATATGAATATCATAATAATCTGAATAATGGCAATACAAACATAATTAATTAATGATAACTGTTAATAATCGAGGAGACAGTATTTAAATTGAATAATCGTTTAAATTAAATAATTGGCCACAAGTTTTGTCACACAACCGTTAGTATAGTTTTGTGATTTCTGAAGGAATTTTTCCTCACAATGAGTTCATTTTTGCTCTCGAAGCAGAATTTGAGCGGGTTTTCTTTTTTGAAACAAAACAATGCTGCGCAAATTCGTGAAGTACTAGGAAAATAAAATTTCCCTTCCCCAATTAAGTTGTTTCTAATTTTTCCTTTGTGGAACCAAAAGGATGAGATGAACGGAGATACATAATTAGCATAGCAGCAGACACACGGAGCCTAATTATTTACCCGTCGTCAAAGGGCTGAAAATTAAAGATGGTAAAATAAAAAAAAATATTCTGCGACAGAATGAAGAACTATGGAAACAATGAAATGTAAAGCACTGACAGACACTACAGGAACAAGTAACAGAGTAAAAGTTGTTGGAAAAAATTTCAGTGGAAGAGGAAGCTGTGAAAAAATTTATAATTACTTTTTCCGAATCGGAGTCAAATGAATTTTCTTCTGTGAGACTGGCACGAGGCCGACTTTTTTTTAAATTAATTTTGTTTTCTGCAAAAATCTTTTCCCGCGAATGTAATGCGATTCTTTCTGCTTGGCAGACTTTCACTACTATCCTTTTTTTTTTGTTCTCCAGTCACAATGGTGGGTGTCAAAAGTTGTCTGGTTGCTAGTATTTGCCTTTATATTGTAGCCTTGCTTTATTTACCTGTATAATTTTAGCTCTCGTCTTGTATTTAATTTTGTACTGGGTTTTGACCAATTTGCCTTCCAAGACTGTCCTTATCATTTCATTTATTCGTGCAGTTCCCCGGAAGTTTTTTCGTTCTTTGGCATTATTTCTCGATTGGTGTCTCTATTTGGCGTTTTCCATACTTCTTTCTATTGTTGAGCATATTATTTATCTAGGTTTTTGATATTATCCCTAATCCTTGTATCTATTCTTGAGATTTATTTTTCCTCACACTTTCCTCATCTTAACTATTATCCCTTTACTTTCTTGATATTTTTCTCTCGTCTTGCCTTTTCAACATATTTCCCTTTTGGTATCTTTCCGTATATTTGATTTCTCCTTTATTTCTCTTTTCATGTTTTTTTTCAGTTAATTTGTTTGTGATTTTTCTCCTTTTTCCTGATCTTTAACTATTGGCGGACTTGTTTCTTGATATTCTACAGATCTCCTTCTTTGTTCTTTCATTGTACAGTCGACTCTCGCTATAACAGCACCCTATAAAGCATCAAATTTCGCCTGTTATAGCGAAAAACTGTTATGTATAGAGAACAGACATTTCTATGTTAACAAATGGAGAAAGTTTTTGAGGGGAGCATTTTTTGCTGCTGTTATAACGAGAGTACTGTTATACAGAGGACTGTTATAGAGAGAGTCGGCTGTATTATTTATTTTCCCAATTTTTCCGTTTAATTTTCCCTTCTTGATGTTAATCTCTATTATTGGTCTTGTTCTAACTCTCTCTTTTCCTAATTTCCCTTTATTTCTCTCTATCCGATTCCTTTATTTACTTCTCCTTTCCTAATTGTCCTGTCTAATTCTCCCTTATTGATATTTCTCTTTAGTTTTTCGTTTCTGTTCTTGTTTTTTTACTATTTTTATTTTATTTAATTTTATTGTTGCTTTTTATTAATGTTTGTATCGAATCTCGATTTTTACTTATTTCTCTCTACGCTCGATTTTTCCTCAGCGTTATTTGAATTTCTCATCCCTGATAATTTTCACTTTTGTTGTTCTTTCATCCAATCACTATATTTGTTATTACTATTTTTTTCCAGGTATGCCACTTTCTGTCTTTCTCGCTTTGGTCTTTCCTCTAATTTCTCTTTCACGTTTTGCCTGTATCGTCATCTACTTCCGTTTTCCCTATTTCTGAATTTCTACTTTCTCCTGTATTCCATAATTACTCGTATATCTGTATGAGATATCAATTTTGCATCACATTTTAATTGTAAATTATACAGGATCGGTATAGCATAATGGGAATTTCCTATGGAAAAAAATGTCCACCAAGTTTTTGCATGAGTAGCGTGTCACAATTAAGAAGTTAAATTTAATGAAATATTAACAAACTTGGATAGACTTGGGAAGAAGCTTGTTATGATATGCTCTGTGCACTTTCAGGCACAAAATACAAACGACGTTAAAGTTGAGGGAATTCAATGGCCATTAAAAAGTTTTCAAAGGTTACTTCGTGCCGCTCTTTACACTATTATTAGCCTTTCCTTTGTATTTCGTACATTCACCCTTTGACTTTCCCAAGGTCACACAGTAATAATTCCCGGTCACATTTGCACCTCATCCATGCACGAATTTCCAGCTCAAAAAATAATTAACCTCCCATCAAAAGTTCATGAAAGTTTCACTTTGTTACGGGAAAATCCTGAGAAAAAATTGGAGAAAGTCCTGAGAATTTCACACACCAAAAAAAAAGTTCAGCTTGATTTCCAAGTTTTTTTCCTGAGAAATTTCCTGAGAAATTTGGTTCATCCCAAAGTGGAATTTCGAGCCAAACCCCTTACAAAGTGTGGTGTGTTCGGAGAAAGTAAATTATACCTAGTTTTTTCAACTTTCATTGGTCCATTTACTGTGGAAGATCCCGAAAATTATAAGGGGTGGAGACAGTTATTTGAAATCTCCAATTAAAAAGTTTTTTTCTGGCTCTTTCTCCCTCTCTGCTGGCCACTTCGTAAAGTTCCAAATTTTGGAGAAAGTTTGGAATTTTTTTTACGAGGAGAAATTCTTGGCAAAGGATCCTGTGCGTGCAAGTTGATAACAAGGTTGAAGGGAAAAGGAATAATAATAATTCTCACTACATCTAATTTTAATGGAGGGATGATTTCACGTGAAATATATGCGTAGTAATTTTTTTGGCCTGGGCTTTCCAAACGGAAAAAAAAACCTCTGGGAAAAAATATTCGGAGCTCCAGATATGTATAATGTCACAAGAAACGTCATATAACGCCCTCTTAAATAGCTCAACTTCACCGCAGATATAGAGTAAATAGCTGATTTGTGCGGATTTAGATTGCGAATCTAAATAAAGTTTTTTGTATTTTAATCAGCAACAAATGACCAAGTTACGGCTCTTTTTCCACGCCAAAATAAAAATCAGTAGTTGCGAAATAATCTGGTCAAACAAGTTAGAATTGAAGTTTTAAAAAATAAAATATGCTTAGAATTAGTCGAACCTCTCTATAACGGTTCCCCTTAAATCAGCATATTTTCCCCTTTATAACGAAAAACTTTTATGGAGAACAGACATTTCTATGTTAACAATTGGACAAAGGTTTTGAGGGTAGCATTTTTAGCCGCCGGTAGAGAGAGAAATAAGAGTTAAAGAAAATAGAGTTAAAATAGATTTATAAGGGAGCCCGTTATAGAGAGGTTCGACTGTAAAAGGTTTTTCGAAAACTGCCTAGAACTGAGTACACACTTTACAAATTCTTGTTGAAAAAATAATTCTTCTGAATCCTCCCAATAATTATTTATTTGTTGGCGCCAAAAAAAAAATGTCGGGGCTTTCCATAATGGAATGGCATGGATTTTTTCTACATTTGCTTAAAGTCGAACTTGGCGCGGAAAAAACATCATCACACGATTCATTTTCGTCGTTTCATATCGGGATGTTTTATTTCTAAATGACAAACAAAATTTCGCTGTTTTTGTTGTTACATAAATATTTTTTAAATTTACACATCGTGAGAATATAATATGCTATAGACTGAGGCATAAAACATTACTTGGGACCTTTTAAAAAACTCATTCTCGGCCTTCTTCAAAATATATTTGAAACTTCTGTATATTTGTTAGCATGGAGATACTCAATTCCTTTGTTCCATCTCCTTTTCCCGAATTGATTTTAGTTCCTCTCATTATTGTAGGAATTTAAAAGAAATTAAATCCCATTTTTTATTTCGTTTCCTTCGTCACGTGGTTTCCAAAACCTCCTCGGTACTTTCTTCCCAAAAACCCCCTTGGAGTGGGAAATGATTTTTGAAACAAATGATTCTCCTCTAAGCAAATGTCTGGTAATAACCACATCATACGCCCGACCTCGCCATTGTCTTCCGGGCGTTTTGAATTCCAAAAATAGTTTATTGGAAGGGCGGAAAAAGAGGTGTAATAGAGGAAAGCATTCAGAAAATCCCACACCCCAAAATATGATTGAAAGGCCAGAGGGGTCCTTGGAAAGGAATGTGTGACTATTGCCGGCATTTATCCCTGCCTCGTCCGTATGGAGAGAAAGGGTTGCTCATAATATTGGAATAAATCCACCGTCTGGAACTAAATAATGCCATATTTGGGTCGCTCAATTCCATGAATTCTTGAAGGAACTCATCATTATAAATCCTACAGCCGTCTTTTTGGGTGATTTCACTCCATTGTTTTATCCGGCGGGAATTTCAAAGGGGGAAAGGGGGATGTTATTCATATTTTAGTTCTTTTGTCCCGAAATCCCCCGGCGCATGTGTTTTCTTCCCATTCCCCATTTATGATTTTCTTTTGTATTATTCCAGATTACACCGTATTTATTTATTTCCGTCCCCACGCTAACGGTTTCCTTATGTATGTATAAATACTGACTGTATGCCTAAGCTTTTGGAGAAAGCAGTGAAAGCGTGGATTTACTATTTATAAAATAATAAAGAGTTTAAGTAAAATCGCACGAATTCCGCGGTGAAAGCGAGCAATAAAGGGAGAAAGCATGGAGAAATTAATTGTAAATTATATTTCACAACAAAGTTTATTAATTTTCCAATATCCCTGCACAAATATCTGCTTGTGGCATGACGAAAAATAATTTTTTGTCACACGCTTGGACGCACGTGCAAGGTAAACAGGGAAACGCCGTGGGTTGTTTGTGTAAACAAAGGCAGTCAGTAGAAATAATTCAGTAGGTGTACCTTACATCCTGTCACGTGATTAATATGGAGACATATCTATATTTAAATTTTGCCATTGTCAGTTGTATAGTAAGCATAACTAGGCAGAGTTCAATATGTAAGTGTCATTCAGTTCCTTTGGAGCTAAAAATATAAAAAACACAGTAAAATTGCGAATGAAAGAAAGAGGAATAGAGAAAAAACAGGATAAAAGGAGAGAAAAAGAAAAATCGGAAAAAATAGCCAAAAAATCCAAATAATAGGACAGCAACGTGGAGAAAGACGGCACAACGGAAACAGACAGCAATACAAAGACAAGGAGAGAAAGCAAAGAAAAATGTATATAAATGTAAATACAAGGACAAATACAGAAAATGTAAGACATCTGGAGTAACCGCGAGAGCAACGAGAAAGCGGAAGAATAGGACGGAAAGCAAAGCAAGAGAAACCAGATGATAGTAGCCAGAAGCAAGCAAACAGGAATAGGAAATATCTACAGGGGTATAAGGAAGGAGAAATAAATGTTTTCGGAGAAATGCCGGAATGATAACAAAAGCGTGAGAAAGCCATCAGGAACGGGCAAATGTGAGAAATAGTGACCTAAGGCAAAAGTAAGGCAGATAAAGAAAGCAAATAGATAAAAGCAAGAAAAAAAGTATAGAAAACAACAAATACAGAAGAAGGAGTAAAACGAGTAAAAAGGTGGAAAAGGAAAAATAGAGACAAAAACACAAAAAGCAGTCACCAAAGAGAAATTAAAAAAGAGATAAAGCTAAGGACTGAGAGAAAGCAAAACAGCAGGCAAAGACAGTGAAGCAAATACAGTGAAGACAACAAAAAGGGATATAAAGCAAGAAACAATGCGAAGGAGAGAGCGAGAACAAGAGAAAAAAGCAAAAAATTATTCAAAACAGATAACTAAAAGAGAAAACAAATGACAATGCAAAAGAGCGAACAAGAAGAGCATACAAACAAACAAAGCAAAACAGAGAGAGTACAACAAGAGAAAACAAAAAACGTTGCGCAAAACAGTGAGTACACAAAGAGAAAGCAACACACAATACAAAAGAGAGAGAGCGAGAACAAGAAGCAAAAGCAAAAAATTAAACATGAACGAGAAAGCAAAAAAAAAGAAAGTAGAGAAATCAGCAAATAGAAATAAGAAAAAAGGTAAAGTAGAAATCGCAAGGTGACCTAACAAAAAAAAGAGAAGTCAAAAAAGAAAAATCAAAGAAAGAGGCAAATAAAAACTAAAATAATCAAAATAAGAAAGAAAGCGCGTCACGAAAAACAGCAAAAGTGTAGAAAAAAGCTAACTCAGAGAACGAGATGACTGTAAAGCTAGTAAAAAGGAGAAAGCTTGGACAAGAGAGAATGGAAACAAGCGAAAAGAAGAAACAATAGCAAGAATTATAAAAAACCCGCCAATGATAAAAAATAATGAACACATTAATCAAGAGATGGAAGAGAAAGAAGTCAAGAAAAGAAGGGAAAGATACCACAAGGGGAAGAGAGAAATCAAAAGAGGGAGAGAAAAAGAAATTAAATGAAAGACTAAAAGCTAGTACAAGTATCGGATCAGGCCATGTACAAAATATAGGCGAACAAGGGTTAGAAATGAAATCAGAAGAAAAGGGAGAGATAAAATCGGGGCAAAAGGCAAATATTTTGTTTGTTCGCACAATCCTCCACTGTGTATATTTATGGCTTCTTTACCCGCCCAAGGCATTAGTCGGTGCTTGTACGTAAGTGCCTTTGCAGCATAATGCACTTTATTTGACATGGAAATGCGTCATCCTCTCTTTCTCATCCAATTCCGCCTTGCCTGTCGCTTTCCCTTTGACTTCCCCGACTTTGTCTGCACCACTTTCACCCTACACCAAGCACCAATATTCCCGTGAAGGATTTAGTCAATCAGTGTCTGCTAAATTAAGCGAAACAATAAGCAGCTCTTAGACAGAAGAGAGTAAAACCAGACCGTTTATTTGCTCCCCCTAAAACCATAACTTTCTCCACGACAATTCTGCTAATCACCCCCAGCAACGGATGTGTAATTTTCTCCGGGAAAAGAAAATAATTACGGATCTAATCCCAAATGTACTCGTCTGATAAGAGACTGGAGAATATACAGAAAATTTCCTTTCTGTGTTTCTTTTCTCCATCTTAACTCTGAGAAAGCTAACATCCTGGAAAATTATCTTCCACGTGAGATGCGAGTGTCTCTGGATTCATCTCCGGAATATAAATGTCTGGAGGGAGGAAAAGGCGGATAAGATTTTTTTTTTATCCAGGAGAAAGCACCAACATAAAGCACTGGCGGGTTCCGGAAGGTAAATAAACGTTATTAATCTCTTTCTCCACAAATATTTTTCGTAAGAAAAAGAGTTGTTTGCTCGGAACGAAATGTACTGGAAGTGCTCCGGTAAATGATCGCTTGCTGGGAAACTAAATAAACGAAACTATTTGTACCCTCAAAACTTTCCCCGGTTACGTCTGTGCAAATTGAATGTGAAACGCGCGGGAAAATTTCGGGTTTGAATATAAGAGCGAATATATGGAATTTAAGGGAACTGGAGAAAGTAAAAAACGTTAACGGCCACGCTTAAGATAAGGACTTAAAGCCAGATTAAGGGCTTGTTGTGGGGAGTGAAAGTGAATTTTTTCTACTTTCTCCGCAGTGCTGCATTGCTATAAGCGGGGAAAGCATATGACGTGTATTCCCACGAGATATTCCGGGTGTAATGGCCGTTGTATTAATTTAAATGGAAATGAGAGGAGGAAATTCTAGTACCGGAATTCTCCGGAGAAAGTGGAAAGACTTATTCCGGAAAGAAAAATCTGTTATTGCCCTAAAATATTTACTTGCACCTTTTAACACCATTTTTGTTTCGGAGTTAAAATTAGTCTGTGGCTGGATTTAAGGACAATGTCGAGGAAGTGGAATGTACAGCGAAATTCTAGCAAAGAAAGTGAAAGTGTGACAAAAACGGTTGGCTGGAGAAATTCACTTTAAAATCCATTTAAAAATTCGAAATACAAGAAATATTTGACAGGAGAATTCCGTGTATTTTTTTATTTTCTATGCAAAAATTTATTGGACTTTTGTCATTTTGTTGATTTTTCCTTGCAGACATTTTACAATTTTTCTCGTTTTGCCATTTTCACTTACCAATTTTCTCTATAGTTTTGTTCCTTTTAATTTTTTTTATATACTCAAATATTATTCCAGTTTTGTCTCTTTTTAAATACTCAAATATTCTCCAGTTTTGTCGCTTTTTAAATATTTTAAAATACTCAAATATTCTGCAGTTTTGTCATTTTTTAAATACTTTTAAATACCCAAATATTTTCCAGTTTTGTCAATTGTTAAATTTAAGCATGAATAATAAAATATTCTCCAGCTTTGTCAAGTTTTAAATATTTTTCAATATCCAAATATTCTTTAGTTTCGTCATTTTTTAAATATTTTTATTACTCAAATATTCTCCAGTTTTGTCATTTTTTAAATTTAATCAAATATTCTCCAGGTTAATCGTTTTTGATATTTGCTCCTGATAAATTTTACCAGCTTTTCACAGGGTTTTTGTTCCAGCCAACTTGTTTCAATTTGTCAATTTTTTTTCTAATTTCTCCAGCTTACGTTCTTCATCTTTTGCGCTTATTTTATTTTTCCCTGCGGAATTTCTCCAGTGTTTTGTTCTCATTTTTCTGTTTCATCCCGTAGACTTTCTCCAGTTTTTTATTCTCCTTTTTCTGTTTTACCCTGCAGACTTTCTCCAATTTTTCTATTATTCCTCAACGCACTTTCTTCCCCCTTTTCGCCGCTTCCTTAAGACTTCCTCCTCGTCCTTCTCCTTGACATGACACAATATTTTTGAAGGGGAAAGCGGAGGAGGAGGCTCTCATTTAATCAGGAAAGGGTGCTTTCGCTCAGAGTGAAAGTATTTGTCTTCCGCCTTTCCCTTGGCTCTTCCTCACTGGACTGGCTACATATGAGTGCGTGTGACCTCTTTCAAGTGGCGTGTGCCGCCGTAAATCACGGACAAATGCTTCTTGAATGCTTCCCATTTTATGGAGGGACAAGAGAGGAGACTTTGCGAGAGAGGGAAGTGCGGGAGGAGAAATAAAGCATGGGATTTTATACAGAAAAATGTGCATGCACTCACGAACTTGACAATTTCCTCCTTGGAATTCTTTACGCAATTGGAATGTGTATACACTTCCACATACATATAAGAATGTCCATATATACCATCATTGCACATTATTACACGCAATTCCAGTATTTATAACCTCCGGAAATGCCTTTCTCTTTTTTTTTAGTTTTCTCCAGTTTTTTTTGGTAGGCTCAGAGAAAATCATCTTCAAGGCTTTCTCCGTAAATTTTATTCTTTTATTGCTTCATTCTTTCTCGTACTTCCGCCCATTGTTCGTTTTTCTATGACGATTTTGTTAGCTTTCTTTCTTTCTCAGCATTTGATCGATTTTCTCCTGTACATTTCCGTTGAATCCTCTCTTGCATTTTCATTTGATCTAGCGGCTGTTCATTTTCTTTTTTTAATCGTTTGCCGTTCTTATCGCCTCAACTTTCTTTTGTCCTAGAGCAACTTCCTCTTTTCGCCCGTTTTGGTTTCTCTTTTTGGCCATTTTTCTTTCTCTATTTGGTACTTCGAAGTTGGTTTTTCTCGTTCCATATCTCCAGCTTTCTTGGCTGTCTGATTTTTCTTTTGATACTTCAGCTTTCTCTTTTTGTCTTTTCACATTTCTATTTTGATATTTTAGCTTTCTCCTTGTGTCTGTTCACATTTCTATTTTGATATTTCAGCTTTCACTATTTGTCTGTTCTAATTTCTATTTTGAGCTCTTCAGTTTTATCTTTCGGTTTCTACAACTTTCTCTTTTAGTCTTTTCAGCTTTCTCATTTGACCCTCTCAGCTTTCTTTTTTGGTGTTCAGATGATATTTTTGGTGTATTTATTTTGCGTTGATGTGGGCTCTCCAGCTTCATCCATTCATTTTCTGTCCGTCTTGTTTTCTTCAGCTTTTGCTATATCTCAAACTTTCTTTATCACCTCGCTCGGGTTTCCTTTCAATTTTGTGCGTTTCTTTCAGCGTTGTTATTTGCTTCGCTGCACTTTCACCTTTTTTTCCTTTACACATCATTTAAAATTTCTATTTAACAGATTTCAAATTGCTTTCCCGTTATTATTTCAAGCCCTTTATCTTCCAGTTGTTTCATTGTTTTTTACTTTTACTACAAAAGCGCCAATACCCGGAGAAAGCTCTTATGATTATTGTATAATAATTACAACAAACTTCTCGTTTTACATGGCGGGAACATCGAAAAATAAAAGGCACTTCCTTACAAATCTTTTAGATTCCTTGCTAACATTACTCACGGAATTCCTTTTTCCTTCAGGGTTAATGCTTTGGTGGGTATAAAATACTTGCTGGTGTAAAAGGGGAATGCTTTCAACCTGGAAATTTTGCCGAGCTTATTTTCTCCTGTCTAAATCTTCACTTTGTTTAACTTTCTCTTTCCGTGCATGCATTTCCTGGCATTCTTTTCTGGTGGTTTCAAAATGAAATGAAATATGGTAGACTCGTATGTTTTCTCCAATTTTTCTTTTAAATGTTAGAAATATCTTTGTTCTTATTTTTGACTTTCACCAATTTTTGACTTTCACCAGGATTTTTGGATTTTCCCGTAAATATTCATGATAGTTATTTCAAGATTAGACTATTAAAATCTCTTCTGAAACTATTCATTGCCGTTTTAAAAATGGATTTCATCTTCCAAGGGTAAATCCAGCTATAAATGGAATTAAGTGACCTTGTTGCCTCATCACCGCGAAGGGTAATAGAAATATCCTTGAACACGTGCCATTTTATCAGGAAATGTTCCAGTGAATTTTCTCCAGATTTGTATGTGCACCATTGCCAGTGCTTTCTCCCAAGATAATTTTACAGAATGTAAATTCAGTACAAAAAAGGATTCAAGTCTTGTAAAAATGCCGGTTATTTCGAAGTATTTACTCATGCTTTGAATCTAGGGAATAAAAAGCCTGCTTTTCTTTTGGTGCGTGAAGCCTTCCCAAGATTTTTTACGATCCTCCCACAATGAATGTCTCTGTTTATGCCTGAGTGAAAGGGATATACAGACTAAAACTTTGTAAATGCCTCGTGACTGGAGGAGAAAGTCGTTTTTTTCTAATTCTGTGGGTAGTGTTCGTTCTCGGTGAGTGGCTTTACCCTCACGGAATTTCTTTTTGCTTGAGTGCACTTTCACCTTATTTTCTCTGGCATTTCTCCATATTTTCTCATGTTATTCCCTACAACGACCTTCCGTATGGCTATTACTTATACCGAGGTTTCTCATTATAAATCATTATAGCCGTTTTTTAAGTTTTCCCACCACCAGATTTACTTCCGGGTACTTTTCCACGGCGTTTAGTGTGTGTGGATTCCTTAGAATGTTTTTTGCTGAATCTTGCTTTCTCTGGCAAGAAAAAATTTTGGCGCCTTTTCTGCTGCTTTGTATATGATTTTGTTTTTACTTGCCTTTGGCTTGCTTCTGTAGTAATGATTTCCTTTTAATTCCCATGTTTTTCTACTTTTTCTTTAAATTCTGCAACTAAATTGTGTCGTATTTGCTTGATTTGTTTTTCTGTTTTCTCTTCATTTCTTTTCTGATTTCTCTTAATTTCTTTTCTGATTTCTCTTAATTTCTTTTCTGTTTTCTCTGCATTTCTTTTCTGATTTCTCTTAATTTATTTTCTGTTTTCTCTTCATTTCTTTTCTGATTTCTCTTAATTTATTTTCTGTTTTCTCTTAATTTCTTTTCTGTTTTCTCTCCCAGTTCATGCAAACAGTTCCTATCCACATGAAAGCTCAAAGCCAAGGACATACATATTAGACCCATCCGAATCTCCGACAAATGTGAAATGTCATCTTTCCCTCCCAAGACTCACATGTGTGTGAAAAATGCCCTAATCCGAAATGTCTGGGATTCTCCTCTGCCAGCCGTCACTGCGGTGACAAATGCCGTGATCATCTTGTTGATTTGGTTTTTGTCTTTGATAAATTTCCGGTTCCCCTCCGTTTTACCCGAGCAAATTTGATCCCTCATTTTTTCCGGGATATTGGCCTTAAAGGACTTTTCCCTTCTTTTTTGGAGGAATATGTACCTATCTCCCAGAATGATTTTATTGCCACCAATCAAAGCCCCAGTGATTCTTCCCTCCTCCGGAAGGAGCCATATGGAACGGCACCGTCGGGATTTATTGTTTTGTGAGGCGGGAAAAATTATTTTTTTAAAGAGAAATTGTATCCAGGAATTCCCAGAAACCGCCTTTGTCAAAACAATTCTCCAGGATCCAAAAGAGGTCAGATAATACAGGGGAAAAAATTCACGAGGCATCTGCCATAAAAAATTTAAACATTGCCCTTTTATTAATAACCATAAAAACGACAAGCGCCACATTTTCTTTGACCTCAAAATAATACTTAGGGACAACAAACATTTTGTACCGTGCCATAAACACATTTTTAGTAGCAACACATTTTTTCACTACAACAAAATATTTTTTTGGTACAAAAAAATTTTTCGGTAATGCAAAAGAATATTTCTGTGGTGCAAAAGAATATTTCTGTGGTGCAAAAGAATATTTCTGTAGTCCAAAAAAAATATTTGTTCAGTGCACAAAAATATTTCTTCCGTACAAAAATATTGTTTCTTCAGGAGAAAAAAATGTTTTAGGACAAAATGTTTCACCAGAAAAGGAAAAGGTTTTTTTCAAGACCAAAATCGGAATTGACATGTTTTTCCAACGCACTTTCTCCGTCAGTAGGGCAAGGGACCAATTGCAAACAATTTTGTGGGATGACAAAAGAGAAAAGACAACAATAAGTTGAAGGTGAAAGGATTTTTGTCTCCTTTGTTAGGAGCAATCATAAGTGGATGGAAGCCCTCATGTGTAAATCCCAAACAAAGCGGAGTCAAAAGGCGGACACATTTTTTTTTCTCCCGCCAAAAAAAAAAGTGAAAACTAAATATTTTTTCTCCTATTTCCCCGCTTTGTCAGAAAAAATGTAAGTATTACAATGTTCGACGTAAAATTTTTATGCTTTGCCCTCCGCACTTTTCCCCCCAAAACGTATAACGGGAGAAAGCCAGGAGAAAGTCGAGAAAGATCGTACCGGGCAGATTTTACATTGACAAGTGACAATGGAAAGGATTTGAAGCCCGTCATGCTGTCATCCATTTTAACCCCTTCGTTTGTCACACCTGAGAGATTTTGAAAGCCCAGCAATTACTTAGGGGAAGTGTCCAAAAATAAATACGATCTTGGCCCCTTTTTCTCTGCAACTTTGAAGGTGGAATTTCTCCAACAGGGCAAATTGCGGAAGCGAAAGGGAAGGAAATCCTGAGAATTTCTGACTCCAGTGGCATGTGGTACGTTTTCGGAGGGAAATTCCCCCATTTACCACGAATTTCCTTTGGTGAAAGTACGCAGCTACTTTCTCCATTTCGTACGTAGCCAAAAGACGGTAAACATCCACCAAATTCCATGGCCTTCATTATTCTGGGGAACGAATTTTTTTAGGGCAATTGCTTACAATTTGTGTACGAGAAAGACACGTGTGGGAGGAGATTTGCAGAAGAAAGTAGAATTTCACTTCAACGAATGAATGGAGAGAAAATTCCCTCCTGCATTCGAAGGCAATAGCGCAGAACGATGGGAAATGCAGCCGGAGGAAGCCCATAAGTGACCCTTCAATTCAGAAGCATGAGAAAAGTGAAAGCAAAAACTAGAGCTTGCGGTATTTATTCATATGAGCATTTTAAAACAAAGTACTTCGACAACATTTTCTTCAAAACTAAGTACAACACGTGGAGAAAACTCTCTTATACGCGATTTTTAAGGCAAAAACAAAAGAGGAATGAGAAAGAACTTAAATGCGGAAATCAAATTGTGTGAAGGGAAGTGAAAGTACAACTAACGTTGCGGAAAATAGTGAAGGCAAGGATATCTAGACAATTCATAAAACAAATCCCGTGGGAAATGTACGGAGTAGTGAAAAAAGAGTAGAATCATTTTCTTGGGCTGAAGTCTTTTTTCAACTGAAATTACGCAAATTACTCTCTCTGGACTTTCTCTTTCCATCTTCACTTTCTCTTGTTGCTGTTCTTACAGACGCAGGAAGCTGCGCGATGACATAAAGGAGGAAGGAAATTGAGAAAGACCGGGGGAGTTCGTAGGAAAGGGGAATAAATTACTGCGAAAATTACAGAGGAAAGTGAAGAAAATTATAAAGATTTTAAAGCAAAAGAAATAGAGACAAATCGAAACGAAGCGAAACCAGGAGGAGAAATAGCAAAAACGAGAACAATAATACGAAAAGAGTAAAATAAAGGGAAAGCGCAGAGAATCAGGGACAGACAAAAATGTAAAGAGTAAAAGGAAAATATATTGAAAGCAAAGAGAAAAACAAAAATTGAGATACAGCAAAGCGAAAAACATAAATACAGAGAAAGCATTGAGAAAAACAAAAATACAGAGAAAGCAATGAGAAAAACATAAATACAGAGAAAGCAATGAGAAAAACAAAAATAGAGAGAAAACAAAACAAAATGACAAAAGAGTAAACTAAGGGAAAGAAAGCTTAAAAACAGAAAAATATAGAGAATCCAAGAAATTAAAAAAGAGATAAATCAAAGAGATAGAGAGAGAAAGCCACAAAATTAGAAAAATGTATCCAAAGCGAATAACGAAAGAAAGCAAAGAGACGACAAGAAAAGCTCAAGAGAAAAAACCATAAGAATAGAGACAACAAACGAGCTACATTTAATTTCCTATCTGATTTCCTGCTCCAAAATTCCCGCTTTTCTACTGTGCCCGTCATCAACAGTAATACAAGACGAGAGACAAAAAAGGGAGAAACCAAGGAAAAATTTCCTACGACGATTGACAGTTAGCTATATGAAGAAAGTTAAAAACGTGTGGATACAATTTAAAAATAATTATGCGTAGGTAATATTAGTAGCTTTAAGTACAGTAATACGAAAGTCAGGGGGAAAGTGAGAAAATAAAAGCTTGAGTAAGGAAGGACTACAAAAAAAAATTGAACTCAACAGCAGAGATGGGAATAGAAATAAGAGAAAGTTCTAGGACAAGTTCATCATATTACCCAGGAAGTTCCACGTCACTGCCCTCTGGTTTTTTTTACTTATTAGCTCAAATACGAAGTTGAATTAGATGTGAAACCAAGTGAAAGGGGCAGAGCGAGAACAAGGTTCGTAAAAGAGCCAGTAGTAAGCTTATTTGAAGAGAAAGAAGGACACTAAAAGAGAGAGAGAAGAAATAGAAGTACAGAGACAAAGGAAAGAAACCGAGTCCAGGATTAATCTCATGGCATATAAGAAGAGACTTCCCGAATAAATTGTATTGTGAAACTTAGTCGACGATACGTAATACGAGTTGTACCATAAACAAATCCAAGGGAAAAAAACGAATTACTATACACGGAACTCCATTTACTTCCCTTTGGTTTCTTTCCCTACAAAACTAATAGAACTTGCTCCATAAACAACTGAAGGAATTGAGATCGTCCCAGGAAATCATAATGTGATCCCCAATACTAGGCATGTGTGTTTGTGTGCGAAACCACGCAGTTGTCCATAATTTCTTGCCCTACATTGTTCAGCTGCCAGGCCTCTCTCTCTCCCTCTCTCTCCCTCTCTCTCTCTCTCTCCCCCTCACTGTCTTCTCTTTTCTCTATTTCTACTTCTATTTCGTCTCTTTTCTCTATTTCTACTTTTATTTCGTCTCTTTTCTCTATTTCTACTTTTATTTCGGTTCTTTTCTCAGTTTCTTCTCTTACTTGGGGTCTTTTCTCTAATTTTGTCTCTCTTCTTTCTTATTTTTTCCCTCTTATTTCGTCTCTTTTCTTTCTAATTTTTTCCCTCTTATTTCGTCTCTTTTCTTTCTTATTTTATATTTTTCTCGTATTTCGTCTTTTCTTTCTTATTTTTTCTCTCTTATGATTCTTCTCCATCTGTTCTCTCTTATCTTTTCAATCTTATTTTCTCTTCTCTCTCTTGTTTTGTCTCTCCTCCCTTTGCCTCTCTGTCGGCTGTTGTGTCTCTTATTCTCTCATGCTTTCATTTCATTGCTGTCCGCCTTTCTCTCGTTCTTTTTCTCCCTCTTCGTATTTCTTCTCTCTCTCTCTCTCTTCCTCTCTTTTTTCTCTCTCTTCTCACTCCTCTCGTGTTTATTATGATCCTCTCTCTATTCCTATATCTAATCTTCTCTTTCGTTTTTCTCCTCTTTTCGCAAATCTCTCTCTCTCTCTCTTTTCGCTTTTCTCTCTCTCTTCTCGCTTGTGTCTCTATTTTCTCTGATCTTCTTACCTTTCCCTCTTTCCCCTTTATTTGTCTCCCTCCTCTCTCTCTTCCTCTCGTCCTCTCGACTATCTCCTTTCTCTTCCTCATCCCCTCACCCTCCGTTTGTCTCTTTCATTCTGTGTCCCTTCCTCTGTCTCTCCTCTTGTATTCCCTGAGTGCCTTATCTCCCCTGCCTCCCCTCCGTCTTATTCACATATCTCATTCCTCCCTCTTTGTGTGTCTCTATCATTTAATCTCTGGCTCCTTCATTTCCTCCCGCCCCCACCATCCCTCTCCCCGCCTGTCTATTGTCCAAAGTATTTATTTGTCATCTTCCACCATTTCCTCCCAAATTTCTCTCTGCCTCGCTTTATCTTTTGCGGTGAAATCGGTCCCATTCCCACGACTGTTGACAAGCACGCACATTTGTCAAAGGGAAATCCATGGCTGGGCCTGTCTGCCTCCGATTCCTGACTAAAATACTGTATTATTGTTGTTTTTGTCTTCATTTCCCTCTCTCTCTCTCTCTCCCTCTTTCGGTCTCTAGCTCTGAAATTGAATTACTCTCCTTTTCAAACATTTGACCCTCAAAAGAGGAAGTGACGGGTGCGTTTGTGCGTGGACGCACACACATTAGCCGGCCTACTATTTTCTAGGTCTTTGTCCTCTTTGTGTCTCCCTGCACTTGATCGTAGAAAGGCATGTTTTTTTTTAAGGGGAGAAAGTGCGTACTTTACATGCTTATAGATATATACAGATGGAATCGAAGGAGGAAAAAGGCCATTAAGCCCCGGCAGTGGTTGAAGAGATCCTTGAGCCAAAAGGGGAAGCATAATATACATATGTATTACACTACATCAAATATAAGGATGGAGGACGGCCAAAGGGGTGTGTTACATCAAGTATATCAATTTAATATTAAGTGTTATTACTTGGCGTGACCTATTACTGAGGCGAGGAGCCAGATACTCTTCTTTTTTTTTGGTTAGAAAAAACGGTTAGTTTTTTTATATTTGAGAACATGTAATTATTTTATATGAATGAGTGATCCTACCCAAGGAGAAAGTGACTGGAAGCTCTCCGTGTAAGGGGAGCCACAGAGGGGTGGGAATGACCTTAATGAATCAAAATGGAATCAAGTGTCTTTGACAAAAATGGGCCGGAGGAGGAGGAGGCGGAATAGACCTTAACTGGAATATCCAGGAAAAAACTGGGGGGAAAAAAAGGCCAATTTGACTCTGTCCACGCACCCGCACGCAGGGATGAGTTAATAAAAGTTTTGACGCACTCGGCGAGGGAGGCGGATGAGTGACACAAGGAGAAAATAAATGGCGGAAACCGAGAAAGATATAGAATTAAATAACAGTATATTTAAGGAGATGGAAAGGGAAAATACAACATAGAGGAAGATGCAGGGAGAAAACGGGACAGAAGAAACAAATGGAGAGAGACATTTTGAGAGGAAAAAAGGGAGAGGAAATGTGGAGGAATGGGAACAAAAGGGCGAGATTGAGAGGGAATTGCAGAGATTGTCTAGAGAGAGAAATTAGGGGGGAATGGAAATACGTGGGGGCAAGAAGAGACATACGAAGGAAATGACAGGAAAATACGAAGAAGGTGAAATATGGACAGGAAAACACAAAGAAGGTGAAATATAGAGAGGAATACGAAAAAATAGGAACACAAAGACAGCAAGAGTGAGACAATTCCAAGAGGGAAAGTCGGAGAGAAATATGAAGCAAACAAGAGGGACTTACGAAGACAATGAGAAGGAGCAAGATAGAACATGAATACCTATGAAGGAAACCAGTACGCGGAAACTTGAGGAAAAGCGGGGAGAGAGAAATACACAAAGAAATAAGAGGGAGAGAAAGAGAAAAATAAAGAAAAGCTGAACAAAGAGAGAGGGAAAGAGAAAAATATTGGGAAAGCGTACAGACAGAGAAAGAATTAAGAGAAATCGAAACAAGCGCGAGGAAAAGACACAAATATAGAGAAAGCGTAGAGAGACGAGTCAAAAAATAGAACGCTGAGATAAACATAGAGACAAGGCGAAGATAGAGAAGAAAGAGATATATAAAGAAAATGAGGAGAGAGGCAGAAAAAATAAGGAAAGAGAAAGAGAAATAATAACAAAAAGCAAAGAGAGAAAGACAAAATTAAAGCGAAAGAGAAAAATTAACAAACAGCGAAAAGAGAAAGACAAAATTAAAGCGAAAGAGAAAAATTAATAAAAATCAAAGAGAGAAAGACAAAATTAAAGCAAAGGAGGAAATTTTATAAAAAGGGAAGAAAGACAAAATTAAAGCGAAAGAGAAAAATCAATAAAATACAAAAATTAAATTAAAGAGAGGGCGAAAAGACAAAGAGAAAGCGGGGGAAAAGAGACAGCGAAGAGAGAGAATAGGAAAGAGAAAAATAGAAAGAAAACCAAGGGACAGAAAAACAAGCTTAAACGAGGAGAAAGTGAGACAGATAAAAAAAATGGAATAACGACAGCGACCAACAACAAGGGGAAAAGCGAGAGAGTGAGAGAGTAAATAAAAATAGGTGAGAGAGAAAGAAAAAGATAGAAAATAAAGTAGAGAAAAAGGAAGCAAGGGTGAGAGTGAGATACATACAGACAAAAAGACACATAGAGAGAATGAAACAGAGACACTTGACAAAAGGTAAGTGAGACAGGGAGAGGAGAAAAACTGGATAGTGAGAGTGAAACAGTATACAAGAGAGAGAAAGAGAGAAATTCGGAGAGAAAGGGAAAGAAAACATCAGAGAGAAAGTGAGAAAGAAAGAAAAAGAGAGAAAGTGAGAAAGAAAGATAATGAGAACACGAGAGTGATAGTGACACTGGAAGAGAATGTAAAGGAAAGAGACCGAAGAAAATACGGGAGAAACAAAAACAAGCAAAAACAGAGCAAGAAATCCCAGTAAAATTATTCTGGGAAGGAAAAAGTCAAACAGAGCAAACGAAAAAGGGGAGAAAGCCTTGTAAGAAAGAGATAGGAAATCTCTCTCCTAAAGCCAAGACAAGTATTTAAGACGAACATGAAAGGTAATCTAAAGGAACGGCCAATTAGATGGTGGCAGAAATAAGAGTATAGTTGATGAGGAGGAGGACGAAATGAGGATTTTGGAACCCAGAAAAAAAACTGGGTCTCCTTCCGAATTCGGAGGAAAAGCACGTTTTTTCCCTTCTCACACCCTCATCTTCACACGCGTCCTTCCAGATGAGTTTTCCCTCATTTCCCTCCTCCCTTGATCTGTTTTGACTGTGCATTCATTCATTAGCAAGTGTGGCTAAAAAAAAAAGTCTTGGGTGCTTCCATTTTATAAGGAAAACATGACTAGAAAAAAAACTTAGATTACTTTCCTTTTCCCTCTCACAAATATAAAGTCTGGGGGGAAAAGCAAAAAAGTTACCCGCCTCCGAAAAAAAATCCTGGGAGTGACTTGGCAAGTGGCACGTGGCTCAATGTTTTTTTTTTCGGGGCGTTTGAACTTGTTTTCGGAGGGGATAAATGTCCTATCCTCTTGATTTTTACGGCCTCTCTTGTTTCTCTTTCGTTCTTCGTCAAGAGGATTTTCCCGATGCACTCCAACCACTTTTTTTGGAGGGAAGTTTTTTCTTTTGGGACTTTTTTTTTCTGTGGAGGGAAATACCATTGACTTAGTGAAAAGGCAGTATGCGGATATGGTTTCCTTTTCCGGGTAAAAACGGGTTTTCTTCGGGAAAGGAAGAGCTGGATATCTCTTGTATATCCTATGGACTTCATTTTCTGTTGGCATAAAAAGCCTATGAAATTGTTTATCTTTATTCTTCCTATTAGTTTGCCTTCATTTATTTCTTCCAACATTTTCTTCCATTCTCGTTCCTGTACAGAGATCCCTTTTTAACATTGGATTCTGTTCTTCATTTGAATTTTAACAAAAGGCACCAGTTGGCCGATAATGCATTTTTGTGGGTGAAAATTAGCGAATGTTTTGCTTATGGTAAATAGTATTATTTTCTATATTTAGATTTTGAGGTCTCTCTTTTTCTGATTTCGTATTTAATCTAGATTTAAGTGCGGAAAGCATGCAAAAACAAACTCTTGAACATGGCAAGACGTTTACTGGGAACGATTTGGCTGAATTTTCTTCACATAATTCTGCCTGAGAAAGTTTCTGGAAAAGTTTTGACTGGAGAATGTCTTTTACTTATTTGGAAATTATTTTTTAAATATTTAATTGTTTGTTCGAATTTTTTTAAATGAACTATAGTAGTTTTTCTAAGCTATTTAATTGCTTGTTTGAAAATATTGTAATTATTATAATTATATTTTATATTTTATTTTAATTATATATAGTCGTTCATTTTTAACTATGTATTTAATGCTTATGTGGAAATTTTTTAATCACACAGTCATTTATTTTTAATTATTTAATGGCTTAATTTGAACTTTTTTAATACAGTCGTTTATTTTTAACTAGGTATGTATTTAATTATTTATTTCGAAATGTTTTAATTATACAGACATTTATTAACTATTTATCCAAATGTTAATTCGGAAATTTTTTAATCGTCCAATCATTCATGTTTAATTATTTAATTGTGGATTAGGGCATTTTTAATAATTTAATAGCTCATTTTGATATTTTTTAATCTAGTCGTTTATTTTTAACTGTTTATGCAATTGTTTATTGGTACATTTTTTAATCATACAGTCATTTATTTTTAACTTTTAATAATTAATTTAATTTCCATTTTAAATTTTATTAATTTTAAATTTAATAATATTATTTGGAAATATTATCAATTCTTTTTGAAATGGCGCGGTTTGAGTAAAACATCGAGGTTTGTATAAAAACTCCGAGTTTCGGTTTTCCGGAGTTTTTAAATTCCAAAATTTCGCGGGAAAACGTTTGCTGACAATTTTTGTGGATCATCTTATTTTAAATTCCATACAAATCGGACATTCTGGGGGAAAATTCGAGTAGGGGCATTTCCACATTCTTTACCTTTGACCCTTTATTGCTCTGAAAGGAATAAAATTTGTGATAGGCACAATTTCATCGGTAAAACTTTCATTTCCACTGATCTATAACAAATAATGACGTTGGTTGCCGTGAAACTTTTTTTTCGGAGTTGATTTTAAGCAATCAACCAACGTCCAAGGTTACCCAATGTACTTCAATGGTGACATTTCCGTCGGTATTTTGAAGACGTTCTGGATCCAATTCTCTCTCATTCTCCGGAGCAATTCTCAGAAAATGAAATGAAATAAAAATTCCTCTGGGGATTTCTTCCTGTGAGAGATTAATTCGGGGTCTGATTGCGAGTATTCATGCAGACACGTGCCCCGCCGGGGGCTATCGGTATATGTACATAATCCGTCTAGCCATAATATGTATGTGCATATTCCGAACATTTTTTAATGTAAATACGTATATGTAGGCAATGTTATGTTTTTAGATGCATAAAGAAAAAAAATCGTGAAAAGCCCCCGAGATTTTTGACTTTTTCCCCAACAAACACAAAAATAGGAAAGAATTTTCGTGGCATTTTTCGGGATTGTTTTAACCCCAATAAATGCTAGAAAACATTCCTTGCTATTTCTGCTACCTATCCAGGTCAAAGGTCAGGATGGCAAAGAAAGACATGGTACGTACTTAAAAGGATAAAATATACAATTTCAAATTGGCGTTGATTTCCCGGTGAAAGAGGTGCTGTTGAAAGTTGGAGTTATGCATTTTTTTTTTTTTTTTTATTAACTTTATTATCAAGCCATTCAACAAAAAGCTGATCTCCCTAGGCGGATAGAGTTACAGTGATTA
>JAQGBT010000604.1:0-47065 GCA_034698585.1 Disparrhopalites patrizii | reverse complement strand
CTCTCCGTCTCTCCGTCTCTCCGTCTCTCCGTCTCTCCGTCTCTCCGTCTCTCCGTCTCTCCGTCTCTCCGTCTCTCGTCCCCACCAACAAAGTTCATTACCAATAGTATGAATGAATTCGTAAAGTTCATTTCCCTTTCACAAAAAAATGGAATGAGGTGGATGGAAGAGCGTGGCGTGGAGAGAAGCTGAGAGGAAGAGCAGAAGGGGAACAGAAGGGGAAGTGGAAGGAAAGGAGAGACGCGAGACACGAGACACGAGGCGCGAGACGCTCTTGGGCTCTCCCCAGCAAGGCAACATTTTGTTGACAATAACAATCCTTTCTTCCCTACGGCTTTCAGCCTGTCTTCTCAGCCTCCTTGGTCAGGAATTAGAATTACTCTCCACTGGCTCCAAACCACTACTCTCACATTTCCCTACGCATCATTCCCCTACTTACGCTCATCTTCATCTCCTTTATCTCTTAGATCCTCTCGATCTAAGCCACCTATTTGTTTCTGCGGCGAGGGACAAGCGGTGCGGTGGCTTTGGAAGGAATATTTTAGTATCCGGAATTACTCGCCTTATCTGGCGATGTATCCGGAAGTCTGGCTAACGAGGGATGTTCAATGGTGAAAAGCGAGGACTTGGCTCGAGCCACGGCAGACAATTCTGTTTTGATGTCCTCTTCCTTCACATGTCCGTCCATCCGCCTCTTCTGACACGAGCTTGAGCACGCTTAGCCATGGACGACCTGACGACCATTTGCGCTTCTCTCAAGAAGACTTTTCCCTTTTTCACTCTTTCCACGTTTCCACCTCACACGCGCTTCCACTTCACTTCCCATCATTAACAGCTCGAGTAGTGTAGTTGCAATTCCCTTGCGAAAGCATCAGCTCTGTGTTGGTCAACCAGAGTCGAAGAGCACAGAGGAGCCGAGAGACACAGCGAGAGCGAGAGCGAGAGCCACAGTTCCTCCACAATGTCAGATAGGCGTGGATTTTTAAATGCTCGCCATAAGGAACGATTGAATAAGTGTCCTATACATTCCACTCCTTCAAGGCACAAGCATGCGTTGAGGTGGAAGGAATAGGTCTTCCACCAACTGAGCCACTTCTTCATGGACTGCTCTGTGGTGCTCCACGCTCTACGAAACAATTAGAATATGATGGGGAGAAGAAGGAACGGGATTAAAGAAGGGAAGTAAGGGGGAATGATGAGAATTGAATTGGAAGGACTGCGCTGAGGGATTGGACGTCCAGGCGTGATGCTGTTGAGTTGCGTGAGTTGGGAATGTGCCTGCTCATCTGTAGGCATATGCATTGGGTGGCTGAAGGAGTCTGGAGCGTCTTGTTAGTCTCCAATGATGTTGGAAGTTGTTTTGGAAGTGGGAGCTCCAAACTCAGCCGGGGATCTTCCGCCACTGCGCTCTTCCCCAGTGCTCTTGCTCTTCCTGTGTGCGGATGAAGGCGAGGACTTTCCCTCTCATTTCGGGCCTTTCCACTCCTAGGGATGGAGTGCCAGCTAGAAGTATGTGTCCAAGGCCGTCCGAGTCCTGTCTCCTTTAATCATACTTGTTTAGTGTTAATAGCTTGGAAATCCTTCTCGCCCGTCACAAGTCAGAAGCAGAACCCTTCCTCCACTTACTGGTGAAGCACTCCCACAAGTGAGCAACAGGTAATAGCCAACAGGTAATGCTTTAGTTTGCACATGATTGGGTGCAAGCAGCCTTGTATGGATGCAGATAGGTTTAGCCATTGTGAGCCGTTAGTGGACATGGATTTATACCGTCCCAGCCTGCTTAGTTTGACTGCAGCCAGTGTAAAATGGCCATCCTCAATGCTGGGAAATGCCGAGTTGAGAGAGAAAATAAGAAGAAACTGCATTGTTGGACAGGGACATGATTTTGTTTTCAAACCGCGTCACCGTGACAAGTTTCTACCATGAATTATAAACACATGCACAAGTCAAAGCTGAGAAGAGCCTCTGCGGAGGGAAGAGCTGACGCCTGACGCTGATAAATGACTCTCAGCTCCCTTTTTCACTAAATGCAGTCAATGGGAATGAATGGGAAGAGCGTCTCAGGAGCCTCCCCATGTTTACAAGCTAAATAAAAAGTCAGTGTACAATAATAATGCTACTGGGAAGGAAAAAAGAAGAAGGCATTCTTCATCCTCTCTTGTCCCTTTCTAGTCCTGTTATACTGACCTACTCCGATTTTAGAGGAAGAGAAGTGAGTGAGCGAGAATTGGAATGAATGGAGGTTCGTAGAGAGGGAAGTGATTGCAAAAAATCCTCTGCCGGACAACCCACATGCTGTCACATGCTGTCACATGCTGTCACTTGCTCTTGTCCCCACTGGCCACTGAATGGAAGGAGAGGAGAGAGTCTCTGTCATCTCCAGTCTCAGGAGCTCTGCACACATCTCCATCCACCTACTCACTTCCACGCACACATCAGATCACACTTTCCAGCCAAGAGTGTTCCAGCCAAATCTTCAGTCCCCAATATTAATTTGGGAACAAATTTGAGAATAAAGAGGGACAATGACCTTTGTCCATTTCAATCATCGTAGATTCAAGGCATCCTGGCACATCAACCTTAGGCCATTCTAATTTTTCTAGCTTTTCCTCTGTAGCATTTACTCCCTGCCTCCCTGCCAGGCAAATTGAGTTCGTATTTCGGTCCACATCAAGGAAGCATTTGGTTTTGCATTTCCAACGCTTCCAACGCTTGTGAGCACTTATAGCGTACGAGAATGCGTCCTTTCTCGATAAGTATAGGCGAAAGAGTGAGTGAGAGGGGAATTGGAGTCTTGTTTGGGACAGCCAGGACGCACTTGAGTTCTTAGCAGAATATTGACATCCTTCACTGACTCCCCTGTACAAATGGAGCAGACACAAGCACTTTGTCACTCAATACAAAGTGAATAGTCCTATCTTGATGCCGTTGTCCTTACGAACACGAGCATTGACGAGATCAATTGGCTGTGAGAGGTGGATAACTATTTTCTCAATCCAAAATTGCTCTGTGGTCATTAATGTGATAATATGAATGGGCTCAGGCACAAAAATACAACTTTACCTCTTGTTAACTTCATCCTGCTCATTTTCTTGCGTACTCACTATAGTGTAGACAAAATTTTGTGCGTGATCCTCCATGAAAAATTATGTCTTAATAAAAATTTGGGTTGAGTGAATAAATTCTTTGTGCTACCACTGTAACACTTGAGGTTTTTGGTTTCTCCACGATTTCGACTGAAAATGATATTTGGAGTTCTATTATGACTCCGCCTGAGTAGAAGAGCTATGAGATGGTGAGGATTTCCAATTTCTATTCTCTATGCATTATAGCTATACAATACTAATACTATACAAGGTGCAATGAGCTGGTGGCGTCCTCTGAATGGATTCATCTGGCTTCCTGCCTCAGTCTGTGCGTATCCATCCATATCCCAAATCATGTTGTTGGGGAAAAAGGAAAGATCTTGTTCCACCCGCCCTTTTGTCTACATTCAAATAATTATTATGAGCATTAACATGAAAGGTAACCAACTTGATGGAGCGCTTCCTTCTCCATCCACTCTTTCTTTTTTGTGGCAAGATCAAAATGAGAAAGACAAGCAGAATGATCCGCGCATATTGTATCTTATTCATTTATCGCCTCTTACAGCCTCTGCAGAAAAGGTAGAGGGACGGAGGAGGGCGAAAAGAGGAGGTTGTGGGGGTGTGAATGTAAAGGGAGGATGAAAGCTGAAAGCTTCTAAGCCTTCCCTATAAGTTGCCGTCAGTTGCAGTAACAAGTATGTGGAAATTTGCAAATTCTGTCCCTATTCAATCATATATGTACATATATATATATATACCTTCTTCCGTCCAGCAATTTCTTAAACAACTTCAGACTTCTTAAATGACATGGTGCAGGCTAATAAACCTTCACATAAAACAAGGCACATACTCTGTACTTAAAAGAACGTGGAAAAAAAGCTTGAAAGCATCAATGTCTACAGAATCCACATTCAATAGGCCCTCTCTTTCCCCGCATCCAGCAACTTTGATATTGGAGTACGACTCAATATAAAAGTAGGATTTGTGAGGATTGTGTGTGAAGATGGGCTTGGATGGAAATGAGTGGATGAGGATTGGCGAGGATCTCCAACATGCCTGGGAATCGCGGGAAGAGAAAGGAAAGGTGGGACTCGATCTGAGTGGAGGGAATTGGAGGAGACGAGTTGAGGTTGTAAATTGTAAAGGAGAGGAAAAGAGCTGTGGAATTGGGAAGAGGTGGAGGTGTGAGTGTGAGTGTGAGGCTGGGATTTAATTGATTGTGCTGAGGCGGATTGAGTCCTAGTTGTCCTAGTGCTTTAATTTCTCTCCGTTATGGCCCAGTCCCGTTGGGCTGCGGGGCTATGCTCGCATCTTCATGCATGAGAAGGGACGGCGATGAGGATGTTTGCATCCTTGGACGTCTCTCATCTCCACAGAGCACTCACATACCTGCACTTTCAGATGGAGGCTGAGGCGAGAAGCAGAGAGCGAAAGAGAAATGAGTAGTACGAATGGGTGAAAAGCAAGTTTTGTTTTCCTTTCCCCCTTTTTTTCTTTTTTCTTTTTTCTTTTTTCTTTTTTCTTTTTTCTTTTTTCTTTTTTCTTTTTCCTCATTGTGTACTTGAGTGAAGAGCGTAGCCCTGAATGGCTACTTTTATAGCACATGAGGAATGCAGTGGATCATTGACCAACCACGTAAATAGGAAGATAACGCTCAACGCTCGACGCTCAGCCAGCATTTTATGCATCACAAGCAGAGACAATCTCCATATGCCTACATGGCTCCATTCTACGCTCTGCGAGAAGAGAAAATGATGGCAGTGAAGATGTTTTAATTTCATACTTGCATATCTACATTTACAAATCTTTTTATTTGAGGCCAGCTGAATAACAACAATAACAATGGCTATTCTTAATCCCATCCACGATTACTGCGAGTGGGTGTTGGGTGTTGACATGTAGCCTACGGACACACGCAACACCATTCACATACAGGCACATGGACATTTAACTTCTCAGAGATCCCACAGGCTCTTCCTGATCTCGACACACACTACAGCGCAGACTGAGGAGCAACCTCTCGTAGAATTACAATGCCCGTGGATCTAGCTCTTTCTTCGGACTTGATAGTCTGCTCCAACTTGCAAATACGTGAAGAGGACGTTTCCAGGTGCAAGGAACGGTGTGCAAGTGGCAAGTGCGGAGATTCTGAGCACTTGTTGCATCTGAAAATAGAAGAAAGCAGAATGTGAGGAGACGCGTTGGAAGGTTGGGAGAGTGCGACGTGTGGTAGGCGATAAGATCACTCTCTCTCCTCTATCTTGCAGTCAAGGAAATGGATTGACAGGTTCCTCTTGTCTCAGAGCGACGGGGTTAAAAATGGTCAGAGTTAAATGATTGTTCACGTCACTCCCAGTGATAAGAGTGATTGGACGCACGAGGATCATGGACGAGCAGAGGACATAATCTTCCTTTCCGTCTCAATCTCTGAGAAACATGTCCATTGTCACTAATAAAAGCCATAGGAAATGATATTAGGATATTAAAGGGATAACACGTTTTCATTGAGACCTTTTCCCTTTGAGGAGTCTCTTCGTCTCTTGTACCGTATCGTCTTTGTTCAGCGCTACAATTCTACAATTCTACACCTTCCCTCCCCCTTCCATGCCTGGCCGGATGAGGCGTGCGAAGAATCCCAAGAATCCTTTAGGAACCTTCTTCTCGTAAGTTTATTGTCCTTCCCCCACGTGAAGACTCCGTCTTTGCGAACACATAAAGACCGTCGTCGGGTCCTGTCATTGTGCATCTTTTCTCCTCCAATAATGCGTCTCTCATTTTTGCCTCGTCCGTGGTTTCCTATTGAGCATGGTCGTGGTGGTCTGGCAGAAGCCAGGATTAGAATTGTTCACTTCTCCACCATTCTCTATCAAGACATTCCTCCTAATTTGGGCTAACTGTCCTCGGAAATGAAATGCGATCAGCTGCGGTTTTGCAGGAATGTGGATAAAGTTGCGGAAGCACACATTTTGTGGATAGCAAATAGGTAATGGGCTTTCACGTCCATTCTCTACGCATTCTCAGTGTATCTGCAGGAGAGAAAGAGTGAGAGAGAGAGCGAGAAGGAGTGCGAGTGTGGACTGTGGATCGTCCCTGAAAGGCAGACTGACCGTGAACTTAAGCCATTAGCAACTATCCACTCTCGCATTTTGACAGGGAAACGTCCGTAATCCAACAAAAAAGTAATTGCCGCGAGTGGAAGAGCATCGCAAAGAAACATTAATAACTTTCGAGTCCCTTTCTCCCCTCCATTCCCACTCTGAAGCTTAAAAAGGGTTGTCAATAAAGGGCAAAAATTGCCTCCTCGCCAACTGATGCAAGGATTATTTGTGAAATATCAGAGACTTGCATCTGCATCAACCAAGCATACACTACACGAAGGATAGAAATAGAGAAATAGAGAAAGAGAGGAGTGAAGAAGATATTTCATTCCGCCGTCACTTTACATTCGAGCTGGTAGCTTATTTTAATGATTACAATTATGGAGGAGAAGGAAAATGTGGAGAAGAAATAGAAAGCGATGAGCCACTCTGGCGAAATAAATAAGTGTGCTCCTAATAACCTTACACTACATAGAATTAGAGAAGTTGGTTAGGAAGCTCCTGTGGATTCTCCTTCACTCCTTCGTTCCTTCACTCATTCACTCCCCGCACGACCACTCACACAGGCCTCGCTCTGCAAGGAAGAAGCCTCCACCAAAGCTCCTCTTCACTGCACTTCGTCCTTCCTCCTTCCCCATGTATCGATGTATCAACATTTACACCTGACTTTTCCCTAAATGAAATCAACACCGTCTCAACAAGAGAAACGAGAGAAGAGAGGCTCTGGGATGCATCCAGGCTCAAGATGTGTACAGGAGTGTGAGAGAATGGTGATTAAAAATAAATACTTTCAAATGACTCCCTTTCACTCATCGTCTTACTTCTCCCCATTTCTCTCTCTCTCTCTCTCTCTCTCTCTCTCTCTCTCTCTCTCTCTTTCATCACGACCAAAAGCATCCGTTTTGGTTTCGGTTTCACGCGTACTTCCAACTCAAACAAGCGTGCATAGCTTGCATTAGCGTATGTCATTATTATTATTATTATTATTATTACTAGGACGATCGTCATTGTCATTATGATGGTTAGCATTGTGAAGTAGAGAGTGGCGTCTGGGGTGTGGTATATAGGTCTATACAAATCCTGCGTTAGACAAGAATATCTTCTCATATACCACCACCAATGCCCAGTAAAGTCATGCGATTCGAGGTTCACTGGTCTAATTAGCCAAATGAAGATGCGTCGGCTAAATTCAATAAATTCAAGTCTGAGACTAAATCACCCGTAACGCCTCTCCTCAAGTGTTTCACAACAAACAAGGGGGAATGGGATGCTGCTCACTTGGAAAGCGGGGACGGATTTGCTACACTCGCCATTTGTTGCAGGGACAGCTATGGAGTAATGGAGTAATAGAGATGATGGGATGGACAGATTGGAGCGGACTTGCGGATTGCGGACAATCCCAGTGAGGTGCTCCACTTGTACAAATATAGACGTAGCTGGTTTGGTTGGTGTGCTCAAGGTGAATGATTCCTTTCCTTTCCATCCCCTGGTGATGGCTGCATTGAAGGATCCATCATCCATCCACGTCCTAAGTGTAACTGTGTCATGACAAGTAGAAAACACTTTCTGCCCACCCACCAACAAATTCCGCTCATTTCCCTCCCCACTCTCTGTCCTACGAGTCACTCTTACCCCTTGAAGCTAGGAAGGGAAAGGACTGATTGTGAGTAGGAGTGAGAGTTGGAGTAAGGCTCATGGATATGTAGGAGTAGTAGGAGGACCTTTCCCTTGACCTGGTCCCCTGAGTGTGACATTGGAGGGGAGCGCAGTCCGTAGATAGAAGCCAGGACAAGCTCCCTTCCTAGATAGAGCTGTCCCTCGCTGTCTTTCGCTCTCACTGCACCACACATCCATATCCTCACACGTCCGTCTCACCTCTCCTTCTTTCTTTCTCTCGTCAGCCCTCATGGGGCACGAGGGCTGAAGAAAGTGAATGGGACTTGTGCCCTGAGACCATTAGTAAGGGAGTGAGAGGTGGGCGAGGGCGATGGTGGAGGAGACAGGGAGACAGGGAGACAGGGAGACAAGATGGAAGTCCTGAGGAGAGAAAGATGATCAAAGGGACACTGAGAAGGACAGCATGTTCTACTCGGTTCTAAGTTCCTCTCCAATCCCTTCCCGCCTATTTGTATAGATGAGTGGGAGATGTGTATAAATGCTTCCATGGATGGCTTCGTGTTCATCACTTGGCTGCAACAAGTGTCCCATTGGCCCATCTGCGCTCAACACACACCCGCCTCGCTTCTCGCTTCTCACGTCCCCAGACTTTTTCACTCAATATCTGTAGGTCCGTCAGGAGGGAAAGCATGCGGAGCCAGATCTGTTTCCTGGATTGTCTCTCTCCATCATCTGCATCCCTGGATGGATTTGTGCAAAACGGGATCATCATCTCTTTCTCGTAGATTCAATGCCAACAAGATGAAAAACAATGCAATCTGTAAAGAGACTCAATCTTGATTGGAAAAATATCGCGATTAGTTTATCATATTTTTTGTAATAAACAAGATAATTGGGGAGCTAAATGACGACCGTATCTGAAAGGAGAGGAGTATTTGGTAGTTTTTGCCTATACACGTAGACTCCAACAATGTAGATATCCTTCAAAACTCGTGAAGATTGGTAAGATATAGTTCGTACGTGGAGCACACGTCCTAGAGCTACGAGAAGGAGAAAAATCCGCTGGGTAATGCGACAGGAATGGAGACGCTAATGGGAAACCTCCACGTACCTTTTCACACGATAAACCCCATGTAACTATGTTCTATGTAACTATGCATGAACCTCTGAGCATTTTCTTCCATCTGAGCTGCAGTTGTTTTAGTGAAATAACGCCTCAAGTAGACAAAGGGAACTTTATCCCAAAATCTAACCCTGAAAAATGAGTTTATGTGCACTTTTTCCACTCGAATTTTCACACTCCTTCCAACTTCTGTCGCTTGTCCCTTTCATTGAACCAAGGATCGAATCAATAATAATGACTATTTCCATCTATGTACCTATTCAGAAATCAAAATCTTTTTGTGCTTCATGTCCCAGAGCCGTCCGCAACACCCATTATCACCGTTAACTACTCACCAATGCAAACCAGCTGTAGGTAATAGTCACAGGTCACAATAATAATCGATATTATGCTGATAATGACTGCTACCTTACCCAGCAATTTCCGATGCCATTTCATATTCAAATCACTTTCAATCCAGATCACACTTTTCATTGTTGTGATAAGCCACAAAGTTTTTTCGAATGTAGTCAGACGTGTGTGCAAAGAGGCATCCAACGCTACGAGGCGAACCCAAGGAGAGTGAGAGGTAGAATCAGTTAATAATAGAATCAGGAGCAATGCAGGCAAATTATATTTCCAAAACAACGACCACCATTTACACTCTTACGATATGTATCGGACGTGCGAAATCTCCATCCCTTGTAATTTGTAGAAGTTGGATAAAGGACACCTAAACACGTTGATAATTAATATAAACATCTACTGACCACAATGCTTTTGGTTTGTGGGTGTATTGCGCGCATTCGAGGCCAAGTTCGCTTATGAGATGTCCTTTGCGTGATACCAAATGAAAGCCAGCTATAGAACTGGGCCAGAGCATTTAAAACAATTATTCTATTCAGTCTCCCTCCCTTCCTCCTCTTCAAAGGTTATGCAGAACCAAATGGAGTGAGAAGTTGAGGGAAAGGGTTATTCCAAGTCAAGAAAGGTGTAGTTACACGCCTATAGAGCTCCTCACTGCTCCATTTCCGTATTCCATAAGCACACAAGGTGGGGACAAAGAAAAAAATGCACATTGATTGTACGATTAATTACTCCAACTATGATCACGTTGGTAATTGATCATTTTCTATGGCACGAGCCGGAAAGAATAATTGTGAATATTAAAGGGCTGACATGTAAATGCGTGCATAGGAGGTCCTTGGGGCATTAAATTAAAATTCTATCACCATGAAATGCTAAAAGTATCTACTCTGAATGCTCTTAAAAATCCCAATCCACACAAAAGACATGTTTGTACTAATCATGCTATTTGCAAGAGTCTGTTCTCTATGCCGCAAAAAGCGTTCTAAGTGCAGGTACTAATCACGATCACCATTTACAAGTGAATACCTTCGACTTCATATAAATTGGTTAAATTATTTCCAATTACGCTGCTTAATGGCCGCACCAATCTTGGGTGGAACACAGGGAACAGGTGTTCATCAAGAATTAACACATCACTGGCAATGTGCTGAACAAGAGGAACATGCATTTCCATGACTTGGTCCAACTCAACAACTATTTTCCACTCTTGTTGTTCCACGTGACTAAGAAAATAATTTATTGCCGAATTAACACGGAAATGATTCCTTTTCGATTGTCCCATGTTCGATGTGTCTTGTGAGACGTGAGACACGCCTGCCAAATTGCCGATTACACCGATGGCTGACACGAGGCTAAGGTTGACTAACCATGAGCCGTCGTCACCTGTTCCTTCTCACTGCGATACCACGCTCCTAATTGAGCTACTGGAATATCTCCTAGCTCACCGTCCACACAATAACTTACTGTTCAACATTCATAGGGAAGGTCACAAAATCCGAATTTGCCAGCTTGAATCATTTTTACACGAAATAGTCCGGAGCTGATCGTCCTCCTAATTGCTGGACTGCGAGAGCCTGAGCTTAAAAACGGAGGTTGTCAATGCTGATGGAAAAGGTGCGGACGGGTAAAGGTAGGACAGAAGCCGTGAAAGGGCGTGAATGTCATCTTTGACCGAGCGGAATCAACTTCCGCCTTGCATTTTGACAGCATTTTAATTCCTTTTTCAAGACCGGAAAATTGGAGAGTAAGCGGCCCTGAAAAGACACAACGACGACTCTTACAACGACTCTTACTTGGGTTTGAAAAGGTGACTCAATTTCACCTTTTGACTTGGCTATTGTTGTAGTAGGAGCTATTATTTTCTTCTGATTGTTCTCAGCCACTCTGACTTGGTATATAGGTTGGATAGGTTTGGAAATGATTTGGATAAGTAGATTTGATTAATTAAATCAAGTCCATCAGGCGCTGTGTACTCGTGCTGGTTCGCATAAATTCCGATGGGTACTTTTGGTGTGCTATAAGAGGATTCCGTTGGGGAAGGTGACAACCTAGAAAAAGGTCATCCTTCCCTCACTTACATGAGCTCATATCAGCTTCCCCCATTCTCAGATTCCCCCTCTCGCCTCGTCCCCTCGTCCCCTCCTCCATCACTTCACATGTTCACATGCTGAGTTCGCAAATAATTTCACTTTCAGCTTGAGAAAAAACCCCTGCTCTTATGCCACAGCTCAAATGGAGTGAGGATACATATAAGTGCATGGGCTGAGAAAGGAAATAACTCCCATCGTCCCATCAAGTCTCTCTCTTGTATTTCCTGGGAAATCTCCTCCACTGGCACTCACCATAAGTCCTAGCACTATAATTTCCTTCCACACATTTCCTCTCAGAGGAAATGTTACTTACTTCTAACAATAAGTATTTATGTGTGTGTAATGTGGGATGTGCGTGTCTCTTTTCTAAGAGGACTCTGCCTCCTTCCTTCGCCCTCTGCCTACAAGAGTCTAAAGAGTCTCTGACGAAGGGAATGATGATCACTGATCACTGGACTCCTTCTCTCGCCTCTCGCTCCCCCTTAATAAGCTCGCTCATGGGAGCAGATAGAGCAAAGTCAGACAATTATGCAGTCTATTTTGTTGGCCTAGCATGTCTTCAACTGGTGCCGTTCTTGACGCTCTTTCCTTGAAATATCTCTTACCTTCCTGATAAGCAATCTATTTGAGTGAAAAAAGGGATAACAGTGTCAATCCTTTATCCTACCCTTAGTCTTTGACATTAGCATACAAAAAATAAAGGGCAGCAGAACTTTTGCGGATTATTTCTTGTCCTTTGTGTAGCTGCTCATTCCTTGATACACATACGTACATACATATGTATGTAGGCAAGGTAGGTACTGACGTGGATTGGCGTGGAGAAGGAACTACGCCGTACATAAACTCTTCCCCTAATAAGAGTGTGTTCAGAAGGGAAAAGCTTCGTGGAAGATGAAGGCATTTAGTCCTTAGTTATTTGTTTTTGTGGACGAAGGAATTACAGGGACTACATAGTAGCTATATGTCTTGTGCTATGTGCAAGTAGAGGCGAAGGAGCCTCCAATCCGTGGACAAAGCAGAAAGTCCCATGAATGAGCTAACAATGCAGGGCAGACCTGACGCATTGTTGTGCTCCTTATTTATTCTCTCTCCTATCCGGATTCCCACTGGTCTTGGCTAGAAAGGAAAACTGCTCGAAACCAGTTAAAGAGTAAAAGTGAGAGGAGGTTAAGAGCTGAAAATATTGACAAATAATAATGATGATAATAGTGGTAAGTGGTAATGAAGAAGAGAAGAGGAAAGCCGGATGAAGAAAGTGAGTGTGAGCCGTGTGAGGATGTTGTGAATGTGAGGTGAGTGTGGGGGTTGGCGGATATCGGTGATGCTGATGCTGATGGTGGATGCAGAGTGCAGAGTGCAGAGTGCATATCACATCCTGCCACATTGGCAGTCCGTATTGTCTCCCTATCTTTCGTGCCTATAGATACCTCCACACGGCCAGTACTTCCAGACGTGTGTGCTGTAGTCATGTCCTCATGTGTAAGGTGTCAACAGAGATAGACATACGAGGATTTCCCTTACAAGCTCACAAGAATCCATCAAGCACATCATTGATTATGGTGATGTCCAAGGCAGAGGACACTCTCGGCACTCTCAGCACTCTCAGCACTCTCAGCACTCTCCTATCCACCTCTCAACTCGCCCATCTGAGTGCGTACGAGGCAGACTAGGACTTCCTAATCCTTTGTATAATTTATATGCACATTAGAATAAATAAGAAACTGGCATAAACGCCAGCAGACTCTCTCAAGCGTCTTCATCTCCTCACACCTTACACTTACACTTCCAAGTCTCTTTATAAGTGTGGCATTCAGGCGAAGATTTCCTCTTCTTCCTCTTCTTCCTCACTATCGCATTTTCCTTCTCAGCATCCGCCACGCACTTCCTCTCCCCTTCTCGTTTCTCCTTTCTCCCTCTCCTTCTTCCTCCGTACACCCAATCAACGAGCCCAGTCACGTTATTTGCATGAAATATGCAAGTTGCGTATTCTCAAAAATGCTACATGACTGCTTTTCTCTCTCTCTCTCTCTCTCTCTCTCTCTCTCTCTCTCTCTCTCTCTTCCTCTCCACATTCATACATTCATGAATGTGGTTGGGTGGAAATGAAAATGCTTATCCCAAACAGTTTTGGTACATAATAATTCAATTACGTGAATGGTGCATGATGCAGACTCGTTTCAAGAGCGAACCTGTGTACGCATGTAAGAATGTGCCCAAGTATTGGGGCAAGTAGAGACGCTGAGAGGCTCCTTGAAAGTGTCCAAGCCCAAGTGTCCAGCTAACGGACTCACATTCACTGTCCGTAGCCCTGATGACCACAAAAACCTCATTCTTCACGTCAACGTTGCCAATGAGCATTCAATTTGCTGGAGTGCCTAGTTAAGCTAATGTCACTGTATTTAGCGCCTTCCAAAATCAGTTGCACACCGAGAGATTAATTTAGAAAATCCTGATCCTTGGCGTGAAATAGCTTGGGTTGGAACAAAAAATATTGTCTCAGCATAAGCGGAAACCAGAAGGAATGGCGAAGAGGAATGAGAATCTGTAGAAGTGCGTGAGAGGCAGCGGAGGTTCAAATAGTTCAACTAGCTCGGGGATTCCTCAGTATGCTCGGGCGGAGGTGGCAACGGGAAGAAGAAGAAAGTTCGGGCGAGCGCCTTGAGTGGTCAAAGTTTCCCGCTGAAATGCGATAATAGTGTAGGAACGCGGAAGGGAAATTTGGCGGCTGTGAGTGGAAGGTGACAGGAAATAATGGAAGAGTAGCCTGGCCAAAAAATACGTCTGTTTATGCCCAGTGATATTTTGTTTACACTTTCCTAAGAGGGAAGGAGGAGAAAGGGCAAAGTGGAAAGCGACATTGTTTCTCTTGGCGACGAGTCAATATAATTACTCCTGCCCATAACTCGTTTCGTCGTTTTCTTCGACCCTTCTTACGCCAAGAGTTATATGATCGGGAAATTCATGGCTATGCTAATGCCATTTGTCCCTATTCTAATTAGACGTGTGCATTTGATGAAAACTTGATTAGCGAAGCAATTACCAACTATTTGTGTAGAAAGCTCTCCAACCATATTATTGCGTACTGCCATCGCCATCACTAAGCAGTATTGATTATGTAAAGGATAACTGTAGCAATTTATGCCCTTCTCACTTGACTTGGCTTTGCGCAGAGAGAAAGTGTCCCTCTCATCCGTCCGCATCAATATTCCGTCAGCTTGTGCTTTCGCCCCCCGTAAACCCTGAACCCCTCAAGAAAGCACATTGATTCCAAGAGGCTCTGCCGGTCACTAAAGTTTACTCACGCCAAAGTCCAAAGCTAGCTCCACCTAGCTTCCCTCAATCTCACATCCCATTTCCGCTTCATTCATGCAGTCCGAATTCCGTGGTGCTCGCAAATTACTAGTCAGTTCTCCACACTCCCATTGTTTTCCCTCACCAAACTTTCTTATGAAATTAGCACCTGTATAGGGCTGTAATTATGCGCAAATGAGTGGACGTTTGGAACAAAGCGCAGCGTCTTCAATCAATTTCATGAGCTACACCCCCGAGTCTCCATGAACGCCTGGTCTGGGCTTTCTCAGGAGTTCCCTCGTCCTCGTCTACTGGTGATGTCTGTTTACTTGTGATGAACGTGAACAGCTTTGTCCGTCCACTGGTCTACAGCGATTCTCACCTTTCCTCCATCCACTTCTCAGCTAGCTACTGTTCACCTCTCAAATGAGATCTCAAATTAATTGTTCGCCAATAAAAAGATCGGCGTGAGCAGGTGTATTTTTAAATCAGCTTCCTTTGTGTTCAACGGACGCACGGGCGAGTGGTGTAAGGAAGTCAGAAGATAGAGAAAGAACTGAGTGGGGCTCACTTGCTCATCATTGCTCTCTATTGACAGATATCGTTCAATTCACGTACACTTGCTTACATAATACTCGGTAGACACACGATTTGTGGCATAATCCGCGAAAACGTGAGAATCCTTTCACGCGTCTCCATCATTAGTCATTATTATGTATTCCACGCTTACACAATCTGTGATCAACGGAAGAGAGCAAAGAGAGCAAAGGAAGGGACGAAGAGCAGAGAACTGACGATGTTTGGACAAGCCTTTTCTCGTGACCACGGGGAAAGTTTTATGCTGAGACGATGCAAAAACTGTTTTCGTCCGAATTTCCAATTAATCTTACTCCCTTACTTCTCTGTTTTGTCTTTCTTTCCCCCTTGATTAGTGACAGATTGCCAGTGACAGGTGCAGAACTTATGTAGAGCAATAATGTAGCTACGAGAAATTAGACGTTATTTAAGCATAATGGTGCATACCTTTGGAATTGACTCTAAATGCACAAGCTTTCCCGTCCTTCGGCCGAATGAGGGCATGGGCATGGAACGCATCGCCCGGACGCCAACCCCAGCCCTTTGAGCAAGGACTCCATTTCCAAGTGATTAGAGGAGTAACCAGTAATCCTCGCCGTATGACTTGTGAACGTGATACAGTGTTTTTTGGGAATATGTCCTAGGAAAAAGTCAATCATAAGGAGACCGCTTGTTAAATATACATTATTGATGGTTAAGAAAAAAATGAAAGTAGGAGGAATGATTAGAATGTTGGCTGGTTGACTGGTTGACTGGTTGACTGGTTGACTGGTCGTCTATAAAGAGTCAATTGTAGGGTAATTATCTGAAAGGGCTGTGCATTTTTATGTCTCTGGCCTGTGATGTGGACGAGGACGGGGCCCGCATGTATCTCAGAATGAGGAGCAGTGGCTCGTTCATTCCCCAAAAGACCTTGGTCAGATTTTCCTGCAGACGCAACCTTATTTAAAATTGTATTATGCTCTCCTGAAACAGTGGCTGATGGCTCCAAAGGCGCTCTCCCTCTACCTTTTGTTTTCCACTGCAGATTTTTTTGTCGTCTCTCGCCTGATACAATTCACCGTTGGTGACCTGGTTTTCTCGTAAAAATAAATGAAAAACACACTCCCCCTTGTGTGTGGTGACTGTAAGGGAAAAGAAAAATTGCAGAGTGAATGGCGTGTGTCAATTTGCTTGAGCATGCACAGTAATGCTTTCCATCCTGTGGAAGGTCCTCCAACCTGCAATGACTTTTCTTTTTTTAGTCACTGAAAAGACTAGAGTGAAACGGAGAGCGGAGGAGACATAAGGACTCTAATGAAGATCTAATAATCACCAATCTAATAAGGCGCAACACAAAGACGTCGAAATGTTCATGTGTATGTATATTAGCACAATGCGAAATGGGCACGTAAAGTCACATAGTCAAAGCTGCATTGTCGCCATTACAACGCTCTGTCTCCCATTGAGAAGGACGGTGCTTTGACAACACCTTGCACAATATTCCTTCAAACTAGTTGCAAAATGCTCCAAAATGAGAATCATGGCTGTCAGAATAGGTGCTAAGGGGTAGCATCTGCCCATCCTTACGTACATTGGTCACCTCCATGCAAATGACATCCATTGACTCCTTTCATGACCATCTCAACAGATGAGGTCGGACGAAATACGGATGACTTCTTCACGAAGAACAAGTTTCCACACAAATGCTCCTCGAGCGCATTTCAATGGTTAACATTCGTCGTGGTGGAGTTTATCCACGGCAGGCAGATCGCTGGTTACTTTTTAGAAGTGATCCTGAGCAATGTTGTTTGTTGGGTAAAGAGTGTAGTAGTAGTAGTGGTAGTGGTAGTAGTAGTAGCAGTACTTCTTCATTGAGTGTAGTATTCTTATAGTGGGAAGCGTTCCTCATAGCCGTCAATTGAAGAACGCTGCCCAGAAGATAAGATGATGAGAGAAAGGCATTTGATGGGACGAGTGTTGGTGGGGGAGTTAATGTGGATATTTGGTTGGATATTTAGTGTAAGGGGAACAATGGATATAGACATATAGAAATAGGGTGAGTGCTGATTGCTGACGTGAATGGTTAATATTTCAGGTCGTCGAAATGCCGCCTCGCCTTGGCTGTTGCATGCGTTGCCATTGTGTCCACGCTTGCCGCACCTCAGAAGGGCTCATCCTTATCTGGGGATTCAGTGAGATTCTCACGCCTCCTCAGCTCCCAGCCCGATATTCTTCGATTCACCTCCATTTCTAACCTTGGCCCAGCGTCGGCGATCCTGGAGCAACCCAATTTCCAAACGGTCTACACCGCCCACCAACAGTCAGCACCGTCGTCCGCGTCCCAACAAACGGAGGTGAGTCGGAGTGAGAGCAGCGGGAACAAGAACGGAGTCACCAAGAAGAAGAGCGGACTCACTTCGGAGGAGTTCCATCGTCGAAGCGAAAACTTAGGGGACGAGGGAGCTTTGCTCATCACGAAGGCGGAGCCTGGACAGGAGTACGTCTACATCCACCAGCAGATCAAGCAGGGAGATGTCTCCCAATCCATCCCCGTCGCCAGTCTCACCAGTCTGAACCAGAAGCCGTCCGGGAGGAAACCCTTGGCCCTGCTTCGGCAGTCGGCGGGGAACAAGCTCAACATCAGCCCACTCTTCCCCGACTCCTCCTCCAGGTCCTCCTTCGCCTCCCGCACCAACCACAAAATTTCCAATGGTAATGACCACCTCGTCTCAATCTTGAGCCATTTCACTAGTACAAATGAGAAAGAGTGGAGTGCGCCTGAGTGCGCTGCTCTTACTCATTACCCCCATATCACTCTGATGAAGGCTTCATAGCTACGGATGCTCCCGCTAATCCATCATTCATCCGAGTAGTTGCCATATCTGCCTTTTGCAACGGTGCAGACGCTTCTTCTGTAAAACATCTTCCTTTTTAGTTATTTGCAGAACGGCCTTAAATAACAATCCTTACTAATCCCACTCTTTGAACGTATTGTGTATCAGCAGTCCACTACACCTTAAGAGCAAAGTTCTCTGGCAGTCATCTAGGCATTTCTTGAAATTAAATTGAAATTAAATTGAAATTAAATTGAAATTAAATTGGGATGAAGATGTGCGGGAAACTTGGTAAGACTGGGCATGGTAATTATTTCCCCTGCTCCTTTGCTTTGCAGCCACGACAGCGAGTCCTATCGTAAGGAGCGCTGACTACGAGGCCGAGGCTGTGACGACGGAGAGCGTTCAGGAGGATGATTTGCCCTTGACCACCTACCCACCTCCCTCCCGACCCCGACTTCAGGAGAAGAAAGGTCGGATGATTGTCAATGTGGTCACATCACCCCCACGCGTCGTTTTCGATAATACAACCACCCCAGCGCCGGCCACCTCCTCCGTTCTTCCACCTGGAATCCCAAGACCGCAGGAAAGACCATCTTCCTATTCTTCCGCTGCATCTTCCTCATCATCTGCGGCCACGTCAGAGGACGAGGAGAATTTAGTCGTGGATGCCTTCCATCGCAATGGTCAATTCCCGGATTTCGAGGACTCTCCCGCTCATTTGCACACGGCCGAGAGCTCACAGCCAGCTAGAGTAAACGTGAGACCAGCCTCCTCCGGAAAGGACTACGAGTACGAGTACATCTACTACTACTACGACGACGAAGACGAGGACAACAGCACTAGCAAGAAGGTCCTGCAAGACTCCAAACCCGCTGTGCAGCAACAAAAGGTCCTGGAAGATGCTCCAGCTCAGCCAGCCGATAGCTTTGATGCGGAAAAAATCTCTGTTTCCAGTAAACGAACCAACATTTGCTCATATAATTCTGTGCAACCATACTTGATCTAATGTATATGTACAAAATGCTCTTTGAAAATGCTCTGCAGGTATCCCCACCAACTCGCTCGAGTCTGCCCCCGTTTCCCGCGGTCAAAAGGCCATATCAAAGGTCCAAGAGACGGCCCCGGCCATCCCAGCCATCCTAGACGAAGATGAGCAGGACGACCTCGCCCAAATCACCACTCTCGCCCCAGAAATCCTCAGAACTCACCGACCCAATTCCGTCAACCGACCCGTTGTTCTCAAGCAATCCAATCTCTCGCCCGCTCCCTTGGACAACGTCCAGACCACAGAAGTCCGACCTCATATTCCCGCAACTACCACCACTCTCTCCCCTTCCACCGAGTCTCCAAGGACTCGTTTGAGGTTCAAGAGTCGCACGGAAGCGCCAACGGTCAACAATGTCGTCCGACCCACTGAAGAGACCTCGGAACCACCAGCTCGTCGGCCGAAAGACCCCTCTAGGTATGAAATGGGCTTCCGGCATATTCGGGTGGACAAAGGACGCCCGAATATGCCTTACATCAATATACTTGGCGCCTAATTAATTACATGTTCTCCCGAAGGTAGATAAGCATATGTTTATGTACTCTTGCTAATGCCGTTTCCGCAGAAGACGGAACCCAACCAGAAGACTTCCTGTCCAACAGCATCAACAAGAAGGTCAACAAGTGGAGGAGACGGCAGAAGGAAGTGCTAGACTTCCTGGACGCACTCGCTTCCCCCCAAGGCAACAGACGGTCCTTGCTGCACCAGAGGCAGTGGAGATTACGGAGCAAGCCGCCGTCCCCGTCGTTTCTCAGGAAGTGGCCTCTTCTCCCGTCCAATCCCTGGAAGTTCAAGCAGCTGCTGTACACAACGAGCGAAAGGCGAAAGAGAACTTTGCCAGACAGAAATCCATCAACGACTTGTACGCCCTCACCCGACTCCATCAACTTGCTATTAATACAAGGATTCCTAATCGCAAGACTGAAACTCATACTAAGGGTGAGCACGATTTTCTATAAGGAATTGTTAGTGATGGTATTAGCCAAATATTGTCCCCGAAATCAGTGGTACCTAGTGCATATCCGGTTAGGGGAATAAATGTGCGTGTGAAAGTCAAAGGACGTTACGTGGAACACTTTTGATTACTGTAGCTGAACAAACTACGCGGTACGCGGATGATTCCCTGGGAAGTAACGAAGCTACAACGTTGGCCTCTGCCTTCCCCAGTGCCTCCTCCGTGGAATCAGCTCCATCTACCGACCACGTCCCGCAAACGGTCGTCCCCACAACTACGACCAGCACCACTACAACAGAGGCAACTCCGGACCGAGTTGTCATCGGGAAACAGCGAAATCGTTTCCGACCCCGCGGAAATCGTCTCAACACTCCCTCTGACGGATCAACCACAACCACTGAGACCTCCTCAACTGGCAGAGCCCCGGTAGGTCACGATTCTAGCCTTCTAATCACATCATTTCCCCGTTTCCTCCTGCGACAGACGCTATATGTTATGCACTTTAATTCTAGCACCGTTTCGGTGGTCGAAGGCGCCCATTCTCCGCGTCTACCGCTTCCCCTGCAGATCCTTCGCCTTCCGTCGGAACTGAACAAGAAGAGAAACCTGCTCAAGTGAGGCCTCCCGTTCGGAACAGGTTTTCGGGGAGGACTCGTCCAACCACCACCACTACCGAAGTAAATACTTGGTTTCTCTCTCCCCATCTCCTCAAGCTCTCTCTCAGTACTCTAGATCCCCCTCACATTCTCTCTTCCACTTGAGTGAAATAGTATCCTATCAGGTTGAGTGAATTGCACTAATGAAAGCATTGATTAATGAAACCAACTGTGTGCAGGCCACTGCTGCTGAACAGAACGAGGAAGTTCGGGAACGACCCCAGGCTCCACGCAGGCGTCCCAATTTTCAAGGTCGACGACGGCCCCAAGCTACGACCCCGCACACAGATAACGCTGAATCCTCGGCCGCTCCTACGGAAGCTGCCAGACCCCGTGGTGAGTACGCTAACTAGGAGAAGAACTGTCGAGCATAGGCATTTTGGGCTCTTGTCCTGCCACCATTTTCTTCATAATGACCCAGACTAATAATTTGTTAGATGGTGAGCGGAAACGCTTCAATTTCGGGAATCCAGCTCGGAACCGACCCGCGGGTGGTGACAGGGCTCGTCCGCTTATCCGAGGGAGAACGACCACTACCGAAGTCCCTGAGGTACCGGCTGCACACGAAAATCCGGAGTCAATTGTCTCCGAACAAGTTTCAGTTTCAGAGTCTGAAGGACAAGCTGAGAAGCCTCAATCTGCTGCGGATGAGCACGCACCCGTCGTGAGCGTCTCCTCCACCACCTCCTCCAGTGTCTCCTCCGATGTGCTCGTCAGCAAGAAGGGAAGTGCTGCCGTCCTCGGTGAGTACCTTTGAATCCTTTCTCAGCTCTGTCAGTCCTCACTTACATTGTTGTAAAACCGATAGAATTGCCAAGAGCTCATGGAGTGGTCGTTGATTGCATCTTGCAGGTCGTTTGCGCAATCGTGTGAAAGCCCTGCCCACGACGACAACTGCAGCACCTGAATCCGCCCCCGCTGCAGAAAAGAAGCCCAGTCGATTGTCCGGGATTTTAAATCGCCGAAAGCTCCAGCATCAACCTGGCCCAGCTAAGGAAGATTCTGCCCAGCAGCCAGAAGCTCAGGAGGAAAACTCCAACTCGGAGCACGAAGACCTGCAGCGAAAGGGAGTGGTTGTCAAAGTGAGTCACGTACAGCACTAATCTCTACTTTTGCAAATCCCTTGTATGTTGGGGGACGTATGCTGATATCGCAGCCTCCCTAAGTTTACCATGCTCTTACAATAATGAGTGATGAGGTTACATACGCTTATTAAATGCATTTGCGTGCAGATCTCGAGCACGGTGACAGAATCGGAGGAAGTGGGAGAGCACCTGGAACAAGATTCGGATCACGTGTCCTCCAGCACCACACAAACATCCATTTTAAATCGACTTAAATCACAAAGGAAACCTGGACAGATATACCGGAAATCATCTCACTCATCCAGTAGTTCAGAGTAATACAATCAAACTTGTTAGTTTATAGTTGTCAGTTGTAGATTTTTTTAGTAATAATAATTATTATTATTGTTGCATAACATTTATACATAAGAAAAACAAGTGGAATGAAAACTGGAGCCTTGCATTTTTCTGGTTTCAAAGATTTCTACATACCTTATCTTTCTCTGGATGTAAAATGTAAAACCCTTTGTGTGAATTAAGTAAAGTGAGAGAGTTGTGTGTGCGCCCTTTTGTATCCAAATGGTTGTGAGCGTGGGTAGAAAAGTACACTTTTAAGTTTTTATTACTTGTATACCTTTCAATACTGTGTCATCTTATTTTTATGACTAACCGTAAATCCGTAAATACATGTTTATGTGTTATGCTAAATAAAGTGTAAGGATCATAGGATGAGCACTTGAGGTGACTTGCGCGAAGAATCCGAGCGTCGTCATGTTCTGTACTTGCCTAATTCCATTCAGACTGAGGTGCGTTGCGTCCTCCTCCTCCTCCTCCTCCGCATACACCTCAGCCGCCACCTTCACCTCCACCTCCAGCTCCGCTCCCAGCTCCGCTCCCAGCTCCGCTCCCAGCTGCCCCCTCCTTAACCGCATTCGCATCCGCGCCAAACTTGACCTCAACGTGGAAATGAACATTACCATTTGCTGCCGCGTTCGTGGCCGCTTCTTTGGCTACTTCAGCTCCAGCTTTGGCTTCAGCCACTGCTTGTGCAGGGTTCGGAGGCAAGGGAGGCGTGGGAGCTCCCGGAGCCATCGGCGGAACCGGGATTCCCCGTCCTTTCTTCATGTTCTTTGTCACAGCTGATTCAACGGCAGCCTCCTCTTCCTTTGTTAGGTTTGCGTCCTTGGAGGTCCCATTATTGATGACGAGCTTCTCCCCCTCTTCACCTGCAACTTCCTGAGACAGTAAAGGAGTCCCCTTGTACATGTTCTATCAAAACACCTCGGCTCCCTTCAAGATTCTGCTTAAGATTTTAGACTGGGTCCTTATTAGAGGAGCACTACATTTGTCACAGGAATGAGATTAGACATAATGAATTTAGCCAAAATTGCTCCTTGGAGGAAGCGTACCTGCGCAGGGAAGCCCAAGAAAAGAGCCAGGGTGATGAGGACGGCAAAGCAGAATCTCTTCCCCATACTGTAGCTGAGGAAGCACAAACGGTGGTGGTGGAGAAGTGTTTGCTTCAATGTTGAAGAGAACCTACTATGATTGTCATTTGAGTTTTTTCTTTTTTCACAAGCCCTCCTATTCTCAAGAATTCTTGAATGTCACTTATGATACTTATGAACGATTGAGGAATGGCAAGGAAAGAAAGGGCTGTGAAAACTTATTTTTTATTTACTCCTCTACGACTATGCAGTTGTTGGTGAGGCAGAGGTGGCATTGTTCTTTGTTGTCACCGTGGCACTTGACGCAACATCTTCCTTCACTTCTTCACTTGGTTCACACCCACTCGCACCAGCAACCAGCAACCAGCAACCAGCACTCGCATTAGTCGCATTCCTAATTCCTTCAAAACAACCATCGTAATCGTAACACGACAAAGCATTTGGCTCCATGTTCCACCTCACGCATGGCTGGCTTTCATGTTACACAGTTCCACATGACACATGCTCATCCCAATCACGCAGAATGTATAATGGTCCGGTCCTCTGGGAATAACCTTCGAGAAAGAAGCACAACAAGAATATTATTGTAGATTGTGGAAGATCAGTGACACAAAGAGAGCCGATGTTAAACAATCCTACTATCCTAGCGACTTGAAGAGTTAAGGAAGGTTAGAGGTTGCTGTCACCAAGCCAGAGGATGAGCTCCCAACCTCCCAGCCTTCAACTACCAACCTCGCCATCCCATGCGTCCCACATGCCCTGACATGCCGCACTTCCTCACCTGGGTCAAATCCCTAGGAGTCCCAACGTCGTATGAGTCATATGAGTCCTGGAAGCACGTCATCCGTGGAATCCAAAGCGGATGTGGAGAATGAACCGGAGAATCCACTGACCTGGAGAATGTAGGAGTAATTGGGGCAGTCGCTGCCTCATTTAATTTAACTCCTATTTTAACCCAGAACCAGTGACTCTTAGCCAACAGGCTGCTGGCTACGAGTCCTGCGTCGTTCCGGATTTGACGTGGTGTGATTCATGTCCCCGTGTAAAGGTGTAAACCGGGAGGAACGCGGCGGAGGAACCTCAAGACATGTGACGCACATGAAGGAATCCAGAATCCAGTCGCTCCTATATTGGACATAAGAGAATTCCTCCCGACGCCATTCCGACCCATTCCTCCCCTTTACGGGTTCGCATCCTATCACACATCACACTTGAGGCCTGGTCGGACTTTCCAGGAAATATCGGCAACGGACTGTGACAATTACAATGTAACAATATTACATGCAATTTGGAGGAAGAGGGTGTCCTGTTAACTACTCAAGTTAATTATTAGAATAATGAATAATCATCTTACAATCAGTCAAGTTCAGTTTCCTCCACTCGCCTCAAACTCAGTTCAACACTGGGATTGAAGGTGAATATGAGCCGGAGAAGTCTGGAAGGTGAGGCTGCGACGCTGCGAGACATGATTATGACTTATGACTAAGAAACTAACAATATAAGAACTAAGATGACACGAAGGGACTATCAGTATCCAACTCTTTGTTCGTGTAATTTCATAACTGAGCATCTATCCTTCCGAGCGCCAATTTCAATTTAACCAAGGAAGCGCGAAACCTGCGACAATGGAAATGGAAGCAGAATGCAGAAGGCACAACGGCACAGGCACAAGGCACTGAAGGCAGAAGCAGAACAGCAGAAGCAGAAAGCAAAAGGCCGAAAGGAAAGAGCAGAGCTGATGAAGTTGATTAGAGAGCATGGGAAGGGTTGGAATAGATAATACTGATAATATATATAATTGCACATAACAAAGTCATTGGCCCAAGGAAAGGATAGCGTGTGGCAAGACGGTGACCAAATTCTATTAACTTGAGGTTGAGGAATTTCAGCATCGAAATTCCCATAAGGATACTGGAAGGAAAGGCTGGAAAGTGGAACGGCGAACGGCTGGAAAGCGAGAGGCGAGAGTGGGAGAGGGTGAAGCGTGAAGGGGAAGAGGCCGGAATCGCAGCATTCTCCTCTGATTGTGAGTGTCAAAGGTCAAAGGGAATAGGAAATTCGAGCAAGTTGCATAGCAGCGTAAGTATGTATAATAAAGCCTTTAAGTTCCAGCATGTCTAATCGTTTTTCAATTCAAATGATCAGTGTTAATCACTGCAGATGCTTACACGTTGACGTTAGTGGTAAGTCATTCAGGATCATACTTTGTTTATCTGTGCAGGTGACACCATAGTGGAGGTGTTTTCCACAGCACTCACTTTGAAACTACACACGCAAGAGTAATCAACACATTCCAAACATTTCTTGCTTTTTATTTTTACCATTCTCTTTCCAGCCATTCCAGATTCCAGTCCTTAGATGCTGAAGCAGTAAGCAGAAGTGTAATAACTATTACAATCAATCAGTATTTACGACGGTTGCATGTTTTTATGTTCACATCTCATCACCGGACGTCCAGACCAAATTCAGCTTACGCATTCTCCTCAGCTGTCCCGTGTTTCCTGAAAGCCATGTATCAGAACTTGTTCCTCTTTTGGTTTTCCAATGAACAAGCTGGATTCAGATTTGCTGTAAGCACTCTACTACACGAACTTAGCCGTATCTACGTAATTTATTTGCGCCTGTAGTGCTGGAATTAAGTTCGTTATTTGTTTCATTATTGTTGAGGCGGTGTCCCAACTAAATTCGGGTGTCGTTATTATTTTGTTGCTTCCACGTGTTGTTACTGTTTTACTGCTAACACTTTTTGTAGGAGCACTCCCTCGCGATTTGTAACATACTTTTACAGTGACCCTGCTACTTTGGGATGTGGATGGGTCACTCAGGTTGACGGGGTAAAATTTGTTTTTGAATGACATACACCCGTTTTGTAAATGCTTTTTAGTTTTGAGTGAGACAATCGGTTCATCGGTTGTTATTATTGGTTTGCTTATACCAATTTCCAATAAGTTATTGTTAGTTAACAAAATGGAACAAAACCGAAACAAATTTACGGCACGATTTGCACCAACGCCCCTTTAGTCAATAATTATGTAAGTACGTCTTCTCTCGCACCTCATATATGAATGTCTTAATTCAATGACATTTTTCAATTTTAGGAATTGGAGGCTCTTTTCAAGCACTTTCGATTGGACTTAAAACCTTTCCAAGAAAAGCAAGTTGTTGGAGTAAGTGTTGCGTTTTCATTTCATTGGAAGCAGATTGAGAAATGACTTGGCCTCTTTCTTTGAGACACTGTAATGTTTTCTTTTTTTTACATTGCAGCCATTAGTTGTAATGCATTTGAAGAATGTGGATGATGCTAAAAAGATTATGAGTCGCACAGTACTCGCCAAATTCTGCATGGAAGTTTGGTCTGCTGGTGATACTCTTGATGAACTCCACAAACATTTTCTGGAGAACGTCTCGATCACCGAAGCTTATTTACACGATTCCTTTCGTTTGTCCGTAGAAACCTATGGCAAATCTATAAGCATGAAGGACAAGGTTGTGTTAATTGAGGTATGCATTGAAAACATTGGTTTACTGAATAAAGTGGTGAAAAGTTACCGTCGTGTATGGAGACGTCACTTACGGGCTACACGTGTAATTTCGCAATATTGAATAGACTTTTTGGTACCTGCCATTGAAAGGAAGGGTAAATCTCAAGGACCCGGATTTATCTCTGCAACTGGTTCAGTTTTATGGTCTCGATTCCAACAATGTACCTGAAACACCTGCAAAGTTGTTCTTCGGACGCCTGGTAAACACCAAAGCAGTATTTTACTTCTTGACAGCAAAATTTACGTTTTTTGGCTTGATAAACGTATACCGTTTGTCACGATACATTAAAAATTGTTGTGAGTGCCCTTTAAATTTTGGACACCATAGGAAAAGTAAATTGCATTTTTTTGTAACATTGTGAAGATAGCAGAAGGGCAGAGACACTTAGTGAGCAAAATTTCTCTGAAGACCCGCAAATTTATTGGCAATACGTCCATGGATCCGCTGCTGTCGCTTCTAATGGCGAATCTCGCTATGGTTAAGGCTGGTGACATTGTGTACGACCCCTTCGTAGGTTCAGGCTCTATTCTTGTAGCTGCTGCTCTCAAAGGAGGCTGCGTGTTGGGCACGGATATCGATTATTTAATGTTACACGGACGAACAAGACCAAGTAGAGCGCAGCAGGTATGCAGATACAAAAGTGATTTGTTAGTCCCATAATGAACAAGTTTGAAAATTGACTTCATCTGATTCTTGATTCTATGACAGAAACAACGTGACAAGGATGAAAGTGTGAGAGCAAATTTTATTCAATATGGAATATTGAACCAATACATGGACATTTTAGTAGCGGATACATCCCTTCAACTCTGGCGTGATGATCTCTTATTTGACGCGATTATCACTGATCGTGAGAGAATTTCACAGTTGTACTGAATTGCATTTGATCATCTAATGCAATTAGATCTACTTCGCTGTATTAATTAATATTGAATACGAGCTATTTAGCTGGTAATGTAACTATTTTTACGGTTCTGATAGTTTTTCTTAATGTTGTTTGAATTACAGCACCTTATGGGGTAAGGGAGTCTACCGAAAAGATTGGAACTTTAAAATATTACAAAATTAAGGAAGAGCACGTTGCAGCACATATCCCGTCAAAGGTAGACTATTCCCTGTCCGATATTATCTGCGACTTGCTCAACTTTGCTGCCAGACGGCTGGTCCTTGGAGGAAAATTAGTTTTCTGGCTTCCCGTATCGCGGTAACTCTTTAATGTCTGAATAATATACATAAGTACACACATATATTGGACCCGTGAATTGTTAAAATAGTGGAAAAGATGCTGTGTGTTTTTAACTACGGTTGTACATGACTTTGGCTTTGAATTTCTATTGAACACACTCGAAGTTTAGGGGACTAAATCCTTGGAAAAACTATGCGAATAGAAACCATTGACGTAAACTTATAGATAGATGTGAGATGTAAATGATAAATGTTAAATATATTTGGCAATAAAATTCACTGCAGATTGTATGTACATGCATGCTTGCATGTGCATGCATAGCATAATTGCATTACTTTATCAGAAGTTGTGTACAAGAACTTGGATTGTGTTAGTGCTTCATGTTTAGCGTGGAAACAACCATCAGTGGACGGCTTGAAATGATTATATGAATTTTTCCACGTCGAATCTTACAGAGATGCTTATGACGAAGATAAACTCCCATCTAATCCATGCTTCCGTTTGGCCGCCAACTGCGAACAAGTGCTAACCGCCGCTGCTTCCAGACGTTTGTTGGTCATGGAGAAAACTAGTGAACCTGATGTAAGCAAGTTACACTCCATATTTGTGTGTTTCGCCGTCTTCCATAGAAAAATCAGGATACAAATATCCGACCTGGTGTGTAATTTTTTTAATCTTGGCATAGCTTTCCAGCGTGACTGTGATGGACGAGACCGCTCTAATGTATCGTTACAAATTCTTTGAGTTGGACGGAACCACGAAGACACGGAAGGAGCGGAAGAAGAAAGCGAATCTGACCTATGGACAAAATACTAAACGGGGTCAGCTATTGCCTGGAGCCATACCCACTTGTGCGGTGAACCAGGATTCTGTAGTAAACTCGGCTCCTTGTGCTGTGAAAGAAGGGATGTCTGTAAGTTGCACGGGAAATAAAGGTTGACGTGTGGAAGTATAAAGGCAGATGTGTTGTCAGTTGTCGTTGTCAGTGAGTTTCCGTGTCAGATGTGAGTGTTTAGTTTCATAATAAAATGTTGTCCATCTGTAAGCGTGCGCATATATCTATTAGTAATGTTGAGGTTGAGTGTTGAGACGGGAAATTGGACCTTGCACGCATTATATGTAAATATGTACTCTTTCGCCTGTTGGGTCATTTATACTCGTGCACATAAATGGTTGCGCACTTAAACTTGTAAAGTATACATACACTTCATAGCTATGCTTGAAATGAGTGATCTTTGGTGACGGGAAGGGGTGATGACCTGGACCACTCCACCTCATGTGAGCATTGAGCATTCATCCCATTAAGCAGTTGATTTGCTCATGACCGTGGTTGCGGAAGGGAAGGCGAGAACTCAATGGCAAATGCTGGAGAAGCGCGAAATTTGAGAGGGTGTGAAGGCAAGGTTTGCGCTCCAAATGTCCAAATCTCGAAACCTGCAATGCAACACTGAACACTGCAACTGGTATTTGAAACTTTGAATTGAACGAACCGAACGAAGGCTTGAATTGAAGGAATGAAAATGAAGTATTTAGAGGATGAAAGATGCCAATGAGAGGGATAGGATGATAGGAATAGGGAGTACGAATACGAGAGATTGAAACTGAAACGAGAATGAGTGTTGTCGTTGTCAGTCTCAGTTCTCGTCTCTCCTGTCGTGTCTGTGGTGTCTGTGGTGTCCCGCAGTGACTGAGGACTGCGTGCTCTTCGCTCTTCCTCGTGTCACCTGCCCTTGGAGAAAGCGTGAAAGAAACAGGAAAGGTGAGAACGTGAGAAGGACTAAAGGAGGAGGGAGAGTGAAAAGGTGTAGGCGGAGGAGTGGACTGAGAAGTGCAAATGACTCACTAGCCGCCTCCGGACCTGCACTGTGTAGATCTATGTCTGGAGTGTGGAGTGGAGACTGTGGACGTGTGGAAGTGTGGACCAAGTCCACGGTTACCACTTTTTACGACTTACCACTCCTCACAAGAATACAATCAGTATGAATGAGTTGTGGAAGGAATCCCTGAATGTGGCTGTGTAACTGTGAAGGTGAATCCCCTCAATCCCATGTGCCCATAGCATATGATGCGAACGCTGGCCATATCCCATTTTGCTTTTGTCATCTCATTCCGCCTTCGCATTGGCAGGGGAATGCTGCACTAGCTCACTAGCTACAGGACCAAGTAGAGGAAGACATGAGAGCTGCCTGGTGCCTTGATCGCTCTCATTGCTGATTGCTGATGAAGTGATCAAGTGATGATTGGGGAATGTCCATGGTGCTCAGTGCTCAGTGCTCACTGTTGACGAGTGACGAGTGGCGAGTGACCAAGTGAGGCCTGGGAGAAAGAAGAAGATCAGAAGAGTAGTAATAGTTGAGTTGAAGAATGAGGGAACGGGAGCGGACGTCCAGACTGGCCGAGAAAGCCCAAGTGAGCCTTTGTGTTTGTCCCAGCGCATCCCAGTCCCACCTCATTCTTCTCGTCCAGCATTGACCTGGAAAGTGACCCGAGACCTCCGAGGGAGGAGAGCAGACATGGACAAGAGATTCTCAGAAGCAGTCCCTAGTTCCTACGCAGCCATGTGAGGAGCTTATCGTCCATGAACAAGTCCCTTGTAACTCATTCACTTTTCTCCCCTTCCTTCTTATGTTTTGCCCCCGTGCCATGGTTCATGGTGATTCAACTTGAACACTCAATATTATATCGCTCCACAAAAAGTCATCTTTTGTTCGTGGTCAATTTTCGAGTGCCTTTACGAGGAAAGACTCTCCAATGACCTACTGACTTCCAAATGTGAATAAGACATATAGTTATGGTTGTAGTAGCTAAGCCCGTTGTTTTTTTCTTGCTCACCCTCTGCACGTGGAAGGGCTCCGAGTCTAAATCTCAGGAAAAGGAGGAGTTTCGTCCTTTGGGACCCAAAGTCAGATGTGATTTCTTGCCTATGGACTTCCTCGACTGCCCCATGCTCGTAGATCATAAAGGAAATGTGTCCGCCAAGGAATCTGCGGGTCACAGTGGTTGTACGAAGGTAAGCAAATGCCATTGCTCATGCAATCATAATCACGGTGCGTGTCAGTGAAAGCCAATGTCAGCTTTCTCGTCCGATTTGATGGCAAGTTGCAGGTCAAGAACTGACCACAATTACTGGCTTCTTTTTCCATTGCAGTGGGGTGGTGAAAATTATGAGGAAGTGGAACATACGAAAGGAGAGTGCACAGTTCTTCCAGACATCGAATGCTACGGAGAAAGGAAGTTTCTTAAGGATGGCTTCCCCTGTGTCAAGTACACTGGACATTATTTTTTATCCACATTACTTTTTAGCGTATTTCTCGGTTTCCTCGGGATCGACAGATTTTGTTTAGGACATACAGGGACAGGTACGTTTGTTTCAATATAGTCAAGGATTTCCATGTTAGATGTAAGTAGTATAACTATTAACTATATTCTTTTGTCCGGATGTCGTCAGATTATGGAATTATGTCGTGTGTTGTAATTGTAAGTATACACACACTGGATGGTGTGTGTCCATGGTTGTATACCATATGAATTATAAGACGCCTCGTTAATTGTTGTTTGCATTACCACGTGCCCTGTTGTTTGTAGGTGTTGGGAAACTGCTAACTCTAGGGGGAGCGGGTATTTGGTGGATAGTCGACATTGTGCTCTTAATCAAAGGATATTTAACACCCGCAGATGGAAGCAATTGGATGCCGTATGTATAGCATTAAAAAGCCTTAGCGTCGTTTTTACAAAGTACACACGTTTAACCAGAGTAAAGAGAGATTGCCTTCGCCAGTTTCGGTGGACTCGGATTTCTACTTCAAGTCACACATCGCATCTTGTTGTAGCCGAGTCTCCTAACGTTCATCATCGCAACTTGTACTAAGTATTAATATTTTTTTTATTACATTGTGACTGTACGTATTGTAAAATGTCAGAGATAAGCTTTGACTTTGTTCAAATGAGTCCTAATGCAAATTCTCTGACTGAAGACGTTTTCAGTCTACTCACACTCAAATGTGCACAAGCAAAAATTCAAGAAATTGTAAATATATGCGTGTACATTTGTTAACTGTGATTTATTAAACGAAAAATGTTAAAACGTTGTGAATTTTCGTTGTTTTTACTTTTTATGAGAGCCAACAGAATTGTGTATTCACACGTTCATTTCACTACCTCTGGGGGTTATAATGTGTATTCGTTCATTGTTATAATAATTGTTTATTGCAGTTAGTATGTATCATTTATACATTTTGTAATATTGATACCGCTAATTTTTTCGGCCATGGTAGACTAGCTATACCTAATCGTTGACAAACCAGTGGTTTACCATTCCCATAGTTGTGCAAGTTCTTAATCCTACGTTTTCTAATTCTTTAACTCAAGTGAGTTTAATTTGGTTTCTCAGCAAGAAACAAACCCCAGGCTTGATCTCCTGCTGTGCAACGGTTGATCTTGGACTTCCACCCCGCCTCAATGTACTCAAAGTCTTGATTAGAAAATTTTGTTAGAAATTCCTCCTTCTGACCAACGAAACGCTTCACCTCTTCATTCATAATGTCGATAAATTTGGCCGTTTTGTTTTGTGCGTTCACGTTGATAAATCCAACCTGATAACCAGTAATGAAACAACGATAAGCATTTTCCATAATATGTTGAATTTGGATAATATGTATATCATTATGTTCATCACTTGATTGTAGACACGATTGCGTGCGAACTTACAGTTTCAAGGAGATGACCATAATCCTCCACTTTCATAAGATGATAGCCTCGCTGGTGAACGTAATTAGTGAATTCTTGAGAATATTCATCCTTGTCGCCGTGGCAGTAATCACTAATTAGTAATTTCCCCCCTGGTTTCAGCCATTTCTGTAAGCCAAAATCAAAACAACCATGAATTAGGGCAGGCAGTGCACATTCGGATAGTACATACTCCAGAAAAACTTTGGAGCCTGATCCTGATAATCAGTTTAATCACATTATGCAAATCGCTGTGGTTGGGGTGTAGGACGTCATTTTTACGGTGTCGGTGCCTCAAAGGAAATTAGCATAATGTGATGAAAATGATTATCACCTATGTCAGGCTCCAAAGTTTTTCTGGAGTACGTATATGGATGCTTAAGGACTATTATAGTCTCGGCGGCCGCACACACTAATTCCACAACTGACTAACAAGGAAATGGTCCCAAGTCTCACAAACGATAGAAAGCTGAAATTTTGTGTGAACGTAAGTACTAAAACCCAAAAAATGTCAGCTGCTAGATTTTTGTTGTTCCCGAGATATTTGACAAAACTTGATTCTGTCCAATAATAATAATAAAGAGGCAAACACAAAAGCGGAAGAAAGACCCGTAAACAAAAGAGAACGAAAAAGACAAACAAAAGAGGAAGAAAGGGACAATATCCGGTAAGAGAGAAGAATGAGGGATAAAATTATTATTGCAAGAAAGAGATGAAAATAACGCTGGTTGGGAGAGATTGAGGTGCGAGGAGAGAACCGAGACGAGAGAAGAAAATAAATGAGACAGGAGAGAGGAAGTACAGCGAGACATGAGTAAATGGAGTCACAATAGATTAAGAGGTTTATGGGTGTGGTATGTGATGCATGACATGGCCCTGGGTTGGGTCAAAATTGAACTGTTGCCCTTACCCTAAACAAAAAACACCACGTTTTCGAATTTTGGAAAAATTGACATTGACCTCGAGGTCAAAGATCGCCAAATGCAATCGAGACTGTTCGTTTGTACACTTACTTTGGGCCACGCTACCGACGGGAAGTTGTGACCATGTCACCAACGTCCCCTGTTAGACCAAATCTCTCGGGAACAACAAAAATCTAGGAGCTGGATATTTTTGGGTTTTAGTACTAACACAGGACTCTACGTTTACATACCAGCTTTCCATCGTTTGAGGGACTTGGGAGAATTTCCTTGTAAGTGACAAAAATCATGAAGCTGCTCCCTTTTGCACCTCAGAAATAATGAACGCGAGGAATGCGTGTATTTTGTGCAGAATTTTATTGCGAATCTTGTCGAGAAGCGCTGTGTCTGCTTCCCCACCCAATGATAGAAAATTAGGCAAAAATCTGATTTTTGAACTTTGTGTGGGAAAAGTGTTATACGGTTTCAATTCTTGTCGGATCAAGATAAAACTTTCTTCGTAGATTCGAAATATAATTCTGCACAATTGCTGCTTTTTATCTTTCTTCTATTATTTGTGGCTCATGTCGCAGGTTAGGGGAAAGAACCGGCACCATCCCTTTCAGCATATAATGCTGAGTAAATTGAGTGAATTGAGAAAAGCGTGCACTTAGCCGAAAACATTTCTTCATCGCAGGTATACTAGTTTGTAAGAGCAGGTGGCATATTTTGGAGTAATGGTACAAATTAAAACCTTATATTATGTACATAAAATTTATAGGTAAACAAAACTAGTAGAAGGAATAAAAGGCTCACAAAAAATTGGGCAAACAGAGCCTCCTTGTCGCCGATATGGAGAATGGTATCTCGGCTGTAAACAATATCAAACTGATTCTCCTTGAAGTCAGCTTTAGTGATGTCCCGCATTTCAAAACTCACCTGCAAGAAGAGGCAATTGTCAGTGGTTTCTCTAGTTGAGAAGCAAGTTGTATTTAATGTGACATACTCCAACGAATGGGAAATAGGTACTCGCCCCTCACATTTTTGCGGACAGCTTCTTCCATTTCTCCCTGATACTTGATAGCCATGTTTATCATGTTAGTGGATAAATCCACCCCATGTACTTTGACTCCGTAGCGACGCGCCATGTGGAATCCAGAGCCTCCAATCCCACAGCCGACGTCGAGGACGAAATCCGTTTTCTTCAGATTGAGACTTTTAACAAACTCTGCCGTCGTCCACTCACCGCCCGTCGACACGTAAGTCTTCCCGAAGATGAACTCATAGCGACGGATCCCTGATTCCGTGTACTGGGACCCGTCTAAGAAAGCCTGATGGAATGTTTTCCACAATGTGTGTCAATTTGGCATTTCCATCCCCAATCCAAGAGAATTGTTACAATTAACCCAATATCTTTCACTTTTCCATTGAGCCCCAATCGTAAAGAGGAATGTATTTGGCGGTAAATGTGCGCGCATTGAAGCAGAGACTCCGCAAAAGCCTTACATGGACGCGAAAGACTTCAAGAGGAAGAGTTGCACGTTGCAGGGCTTTGTATAAATACGGATATTATGTATTCTAAGGGAATGGACTCACCTGGAAAGAATCGTAGGAGTCAGCCGCGTGAGGCATCTTGTGAAGTACGAAGCCCAACTGGAAGGGATTGCCGTAATGCTGTGGGATTAAAAAAGGAGAAAGAGTTGCACTGTTGCCCAAGAGAAAAGGAGATTGGCGGCCACGTGGTCCATTCAATCCACCTCCTCAACTCACAATCTTACAACTGTCATAAATGCACATCCAGTGATGAGTCCGTGCGGAAGAGGCCTATGCAGGGCGTGACATGACAGCCCTGTTCCAAAGTTCGCCCTCTAATCGCGTCTTAAGTTATGACACCAACCACCAACCACCAACCATGAACCACATGGAATCACCAGCTACAGCCTACAGCCGGGGTTAAGCAAGTCCAAAGGACGTGAAACTCAATCACGCGCTCGCCCGATGCATCCACTGTCTCATCTCTGATTCTGATGCATCCCTATGATGCAGCTCTACTTACAAATATTATCTCCTAGTCCCACCCCATAGCGCTCTACCCATTTTCATTTATTTGGCAAGACAGTTGAAGGAGAAGGCGTTGAGTACAAAATTACAAAAGTCTTCTCCGCCCACGGCCAAATGTGCCATCTCGAATAGTAGTATTTGATTCAAATAATTACTCTTCCGTCCTTTCACAGACTTCCCTTGTGAACGCGGATGAAGTACGCTCCCGAACATACTAGAACAAACTACAAAGTAAAGCCTTCCACATATTATGTTGCCCTCCGTGAATCCCCTACCAGCGACCACCGCACACCTCTAATTATTAAACCGACCATCTTTACCCCATCCTTGTACCAGTTCCTAAGGAGGAATTCGACTAGAAAGAATGATTTAGTGTTTTACAACATCTACGACACAAGAAGCATTCGACTTAGGTGTCATTCTCGTATCTCGAGTATAAGTAAGTAAAGTAAAAGTCTGGTTTTTATTGAGCCAATTATTGTTACAAGACATACTACGCATATGTACGCAATACAAGCACATACACACACCTATACATAAATATCAAGTCAGCTGTCTGAGCCATTTTCATATGACTTCCAAGTAAGTACTTTCTCCCAGCAAAATATCTACAAAGTCAAAATTCCCTAAACTGGTCGCAATACAGCGGGCTTTTTGTCAACATCGGCAAGCTACTTGGCTTTGTAAAATTTGTTACTTAGAAAAAATTAGTGGATATAAGGCGAAATTTATACCATATCTTGTTCTAATACCCTTAAACGTGTCTTCCCCCATCATATTAGGCTCATTAAATACTTGCCCCCGTAATCCCGATTAACCGCTGAACATTTTCGTATTTTGGATTAGAACATGGTACAAAAACATATGAACTGCGAACTATAAAATGGTTCTAGCTTTCTAGCACATAGTTGCAACGTAGCAAGCCCTCACAAGTCAGGAAAAATAATGTAACTATTATTTTTCATCTTTTGATAGTGTTTTCATATCTTAAGCAAAAGTTTATATTTTTCTATTCGGATCAATTATGAATATGTAAAATTATTTATTCATGAATATTTCCATGAATATGAATAATTACAAATGTTCACTCCGAGAGTATGAATACAATTACAATTACTCTGAAATAATACAGAATAAATACAAGTATGAATACCCGGAAAAGGGAAACATGAATAAGTACAAATACAAGTATGAATACTTGATTTTTGTATTTGTTATACTACTACTATCTACTACCTAGCTCGTGCAAGCCGACTGAATCTTGGAGCTCGTACGGAGCAGAAGGAAAAAGTGTAATTTATCCACTTTTCCTTGGTTTATCATTGTGTTAGCTAATATAGCTAAAGCAACAACAATTCCGACTAACTTTGGAATCATTGAGAGACGCAAGCGGCAGTGGGGGAGTCAGAGTTGGACTCATTCGCAATTTCAAGAAAGTCGATTTTAACAAATCTGGACTTAGTCCGGTGTAAGTTTATCTGTGCATACCTAATCTCACATGTAACAATCTAACTCATAAAAAGTGCTTCAAATAAAAAAGTACGCAAGGATCTTACGATACTGTTTGACAGATATCGAGAGAGTTGGAAGTAGAATCGTAGAATGTGGTGCCAGCAGGCTACAGAGTACATACATTGGCAGATTTATTCCTCACGCACTGATGCATCAGGGCAAATCAAATAATCAGACGTACAAAGTTCCGGGTCAAGCGAACGGAACACAAGAGTTATCAGCAAATGTGGTGTGATGTTCCGTGAGGGAATTTATAAATGAGTAATTCACATTGTCCCGTAATTGCTAGGACTGGAGCGTCACTGAACTCCACCGATATTATTGACAGAACACCTTTCCTCGTGCGTCAGAAGATCGCGTATCTGCTCTACTTCAATCCAATGTTTTGCTGGATCACAAAGCACTTGCTGCTCCAGAGAAGGCGAGCTTGCTTAAATGCATAATCCTCCCACTAAAATGAATTGTATGCCTGTTGGGAGAGTCCTGTCCTCCTGTCAGATAAAGCGGAATGTACGGACGTCATAGAAAAGCTTAGCGAGGGTGGAGTACACGATCTGATCATAACAACTACAACTAGCCTTAATCTGCCAAGGCTTGAGAGTTTTGCAACGCATCCAATGTGTGTATGTTTCATATATGTACGTGTTTCTTTTCATACAGAAGAAGGGAGGACGCACCATTAGGCTTGTCACAATTTTGAACGCACGTGTTTTCAAAATTGTGACAAACCTAACGGTGAGTTTCCGTTTTCCATCCCTTCTGCTTTAATTACTCATTATCCTCACCAGCGTAAAACTACCTTTTCGTTTGTCTAGTATTGGTTTTGCACGACTTCACCCGTAGGAGGACGACAAGATATTTGCATGAGGAAATGTCTGCCATGAGAGGAATGTCTCACATGAACTTTCCTTCTCCGACATTCCGACATTCGCCACGGACTGCTGGGCTGCTGCTGCTGGGTAAAGCAAGCCGTATTTGTTTGTGTACGCAGGATATGGATGCACCTACACATTTCGACATTTCCTATGAATGAAGTTGATTGGAACAGTTTTTTGTGGGTTTGAGAGGTGAGCAGAAGACTTGCGCTGATGTTCAGATGCATGAATGAATGAGAAGTGAAAGCGAGTAGATTGGAAATGGGAAAAACAAGGGTTAGGATCCTTGGGTTACCCGAATGTAGGCCTCCATGGAGATGGCCCGCTGACACGTGAAGACATACTCCTGACCTTGTGCATCTCTCACGACGGACTTCTGCAAGGCTTTGAAGTACTGATCGGGTGAGCGGTAGTAAGTGGGATTTGTCTCTCGCTTCACGTCTCCTGCGCGTGTCACACAAAACAAGAACAATCCAATCACAGTTGACCTTCCTTGTAGCTGCCCCTACTACAGATATTACCTATAGTGCACCAATACACTCACAAACTCACAAAGCCAAGTGACCTTTACATAAACAACTAGTTCATGTGAGGCACAACTCCACTCCAAATCGGCTTGATTCAGAGAGAGAGAGAGAGAGCCCCCTGGCCCCCTGGCTTCCTGTTTATGCAGAACTGATCTTGGCATGTGATACGTTCGTGTAAAAATGACCTTGCCTGAAGGACGGTAGCAGGATTCGCGAACAAATAAATAGCCGCCATCCTTAACCCAGACCAGCATCTTGAGGATGAGTCGATTCAATTCCTCGTTGTCCAGGTACATAAGGAGCCAGTTGGAGAAAATGACGTCACAGCTGTTGTGCATAAACAGAAAATTAGCACTTCTTCCGGGCAATTGCATTTCTCACTCACCAACCGCGCTTCTCCATGCAGTTTACATTCTATGTACTAAATTCTGATTTCGAAAACACTGTCCTTTCTTGCACGCATTTAATTGTAAAGTAGGGAATGAATAATAATTAAAACTGTAGCACAATCCTTGTAAGTTTCACGTGAAGCGATGTACCTGATCAACTTCCTATGGGACACACGTCGACGGCCACGCTTGCAAGTAGCCCAACGGGATGTGCTCAAATGCTCACAGATAAAGGGAATAAATATTTAAACCAACATTCGTTTCGTGCATCACCTGTTCGGAGGTAGTTCCAATTCAGTGACATCGGCTTGGAGAAAGGAAATATTCCCAAAGTGTTCATTCGTCCTACGATTTTGCTCCACGTACGAATTCATAAAGTCCACTGCTAAGACGGACTTGGCAACCTTGGCCAATTCCGTGGTGAACCTCCTGAAGGTGGGGAAAGCACTCATGTAAATTCAATATGTAATAGAGGAGTGGGAGTGATTATGCCAGGACAGGAGCAGATAGCCGATACAGTATGCACTCCAGACTTGGAAATTAGGTGAGTCATGGATGGGAACTTTCTCCATGCATATCGTAGGACGTTCTTAAGCCAGAGAAAGATGAGAAGGAGTAGTCCAGTGAAAGTAGAGAGAGTGATTGAAAAGGGATTTACCCGATTCCTGCCCCGAGCTCGACGACAGTTTTTCCTTGGAGGGAAGGGCATGTGGCGAGGACCTGATCCCTGTCCTCGGCCTCCAAGCAATCATTCGCAGCCGAGCAGAGCATCATGGACTCCGGTGTAGGTTCGTACTGCTCCCAAAACTCTCTCATCTTGTCCCGCACAGACGAGTAGTTAGACATCTTGCTAAGGACGTGATCAAAGACTGCTGTACTTTCTTAGGAAGGCAAGGCGAGCAGCGAGCAGCGAGCAGCGAGCAGTCGCCTGAGCAAAATTATTAAATAAAATGTACTATACCTTAGCTTGCTTTCAGGCGGAAGGAGCGAGTTCGGAAGAAAAGGAATCTGAGAAAAGGCAGAAATATACAAGTGTTGTGGTTGGGCTGGAGGGAAAGGTGGCAGGGGCTACGCGCTAATGGTTTGTGGGAGGTGATGAGGACGAGTGACTGCGACGAGAGCTTCCAGAGACCAGCTTCCAGCGGCTAACTGCACTCACTCTCAGTTCCACATTCCCTTATAGCCTTCCAACTTTTCTATTCCATGTTTTCTAACTCCATGTTTACCACTTACTTTCCTTCCCTGCAATTATCTCCGTCCATGTCCATACGTGAGTGTCACATCCATTCCCGATCAAAGTCCAACACGTAATCCATTCATTCATGCTTCCATTCGCCCATATTACATAACTCGTTGCACCGTAAATGCAAGCATCCATTAGGAGTGCAATGGAGGCTAAAAGGAGAGGTCGTAGGTTAGTCACTCTTCACTAGGGCCACTAGGACCACTTGGGTACAACTGCACAACTCATGGCGGAAAAAGTGGAAGGTGAAATCTTCCACTTGTTATCTTCACTCGTGAAAACACAAGAATCCACACAAGAATGGATGGAGGAAAAGAAAAAGGAGGTTTCTACGTAATCCTAGTTGGGCCGCCTTTAACTTGAAGAAAAACAAACATACATTTACATAGGTATGCATTATGCATGCTGGTATGGCGCATGACGACATGACACGAATCAGCAGGAGATGGAACGAGGATGACAAGCTCAAAATGAGTGGAATGAAATAAAAGAGATCGTTTCATATGAAAAAACGGAGTAAACGAAAATACAGGAGAAAGAAAAAATGAAATGAGGGAAAGTTGATAAAGAAAATGGAACTAATACGAAATAAAGGAGAGAAATATTCCAGTTTGTAAAAAAAAGTTTTTATTCCTTCAAATATTTTTCGTTCCCGCGAAAAAGTCCGGTCTCGGTATTCTCAGCTGGAATTATTGACCTTCATAGCCATCACAAATCAAAGAGTTCTTCGCCAGATTCCGAATATTCTTTCCGGAATAGGGAATCGGCCGGCAACGCCGAGGCGGCTCGTCCACCAAGCCTGGTCGGCAAACATTCTCGGGTGATTTAGCGCACGGGCACGGACACCTCACCGTCTTCTTGGGACACGGGACCTTGATGATAACGGGCTGGTAGAGGACCGGCTCCTCGTCCGTGTCCTGGAGATCATTGCAACATCCGTCATCCTTCGACTTCACGCACTCCTGGGAACGCCTCGTCTTGATGAAGGGCTTCGCTCGATACACATCGTCGATGGTGGATCGGTCCGTACTATTGTTAGAGTGGGAAAGTGATGGATAAATACCAGGTGAAAAGCATAGGTTTTACAACTACCGTAATTATTCGAAAGACCGCCAAACCCGGCCAACTTTGGCGTCTAGCTTTTACATGTATTTTGCTGCAAACTGCCTACAAACCCCGGCCATCTTTAGAGACCCGATCATCTCTAAAAGCCCGGCCATCTTTCGAATAATTACGATACGTATGTATGCATATACATATTTATATTGTATACATAAATATATCATAATATTTGAATTTAGGATATGGAAGTGTGTACATAGGCTGCTATTGCTTACGAAGAAATAAGAGAGAAAATACTTACGTCTTCCAGAAGTCCCTATACGAGAGCCGATGCAAGGAGTCTAGCTGTCGCACGTTGGGGTAGGGATGCATACAGCGATGTCCTTTGGACGTGGGCGGTGGCATGCGAGCCGCCTTGTTGCCATGAGGCCAGACGAAGTCGAACCGGTAGAGACTCACCCCTTTAGGGACGTTCATCTCCCGACAAATGTTTTCCTCCTCCTCACGAATCTCGCGTCCGGACCGAAATTTGAAAGCATGATTGTAGGTGGAACGGTCGTCGAAGCACCCGCAGGGACATTTCCCGCACTGACAATTCTGTGTAAAACAGATATCATCCACATGTGCATTCCTTTTACAGGCAAAAACACAATTTGGAATGAAACAATTAGGAATCACTCATGATAACATGCGATTGCATTGCAATACAACATTATGTCATGCAAGGAAGAAGGCATGAGTTTTGTATACAAAAAGATTTTGAATTTAAAAAGATTTACAAAAGGTTTTAAAGGGTGGCCGAAGGGTGCGGGAAAAGTGGGAAGGCACTTATTGGTTGATTCCGGACACTTGTTCGGGCCCCAGAAGATTCCGCAAGGGTTTCCTGAACATGTCTTGGCCTCCTGGTATTGACATGAGGAGTACGGCGGGTAAGACACTTTCATGGTTGTGTCATCTGCAACAAAACGTGCACAAAGATCATGTAATGAACATACATACATAATAATAATATGTACATGCTTATTATGTCCATGCATATAATATGTACATACTATACATACATACAAACAAACCCAGTACCAACTCCATATCTTTCGAAAGTTCTTTTTTCTACAAAACAGCCACAGGTAAAACAACCACTTGGCTATTAGCTATTAGCCAAAGGTGACTATACTCAGTTTACCCCAACAATGATTTAGTTCCAAAAGGAAACAAGCCAATGCCAATCAATACTAAAACTAGTACTATAACCTTCGTAGTTATTTTGCATGTCATCTGAATTACCCAGAATAGGTATGTGCGGGGGCACATAAGCGTTGAATGGTGCGAAATTTTCCTTATTCCGACACAGGGTCTTCGCGTCGTAGTCATTCTTGTAGGTAGTATCGTCCTTGAAATCAGCGCAGGGGTCGGTCTGCAAATTGTCCTGGTAGCGAATCTGACAGGGCTTCACGTAGGGCCAAGGGTCATTGTCCTTCATCTCTACCGGCGTCTTCTGGTTCGGTTTGGGGTCGGTGCAGCTGTAACTGAGGCGGTTCATAGAGCAGAAAGGGATGGCATTCGGGGAGCCGATTGGGGAGCATTTTACCTGCGAATAAAAAAGAATAAATAATTTTTAATTATTTTTTAAACTACTACTTATTTGTACAACTCGTTCAGCTACTTCGAATTCTTTTTATTTTTTATTACTTTTCAATGATTGAGAACTTAAATCAGGACAATTACCACGTGCGGAGGAAAGCTGTGAGGTTTGTAGAAATGGCTGTATGTGGTGCATTTTTCCAGCGGCGTCTCGGGCTTGTGCCAATTCTCGTTGTCCAGCCAAGGATGAAAGCAATGAACGGGCTCGGCATCCTCGGATTTGCAATAATATTGACACCCTGTCTCCGTGTCACACTTCAAGGGGTAATCCGGCATCCAGAGGTTGTGACACGGGTAGACGGCAGGCGGCCTTTTTGCGCATTTGGGTGGGTATTCCACTTCATTGGTGGTTACATCTGTGAATCTAAATGGAGCACCAAATGAAATTACTGCGCCACTCATTCTTAATTAAAGGTAGTATGAAATCTGAAGTGTGGTGCACTAGTGCACAGTTGTCAATACATGGTGCGTTGTACTAGTACTAGCTCCATGCTTTGCTTACTCCTTGCAAAATTGACTGGCCGACCACAGTCCGTGCTTGATGACCTCAGCATTGGATGGCCCGTTTGGCACCGGACACTTCCGAGTGAAGTCCGATCGGGTGGTGGTGCATTCTGGGAAACGTGAAAGAAACTGAATGAAAATCTGAATGAACCTGGACAAATGGAACCAGAAAATGTTTTTTGCTCTCTCAAGATTCGTGCCAACAAGCATCCAATGAACCCAACTACACAACCTTCGACTCTAAGATTTGTAATTTTCCCACTGAAATTTATTGCTGTAGCGGCAAGCTGATAACAAAGGATTTTCTGGTATTTAATATTATACAGGGTTGGTGAAAGGAAAATTAGCAAGGTTCCTCGCGAACAAACATGGAGCCCGCATTGGACCAAGTTTTTGTATCTGTCCTGTTGCTTACGTTGGGATTATTCGGATTGAACCAATGATTCTGGCCATAGTAACCAGGTGAGGCAATTACCTCGGGCCCGGCCATCGGGGCAGTCGTGGCTGAATGCGGGTACCAGTGATTCTGACCGTAGTAACCAGGTGAGGCAAATACAGCGGGCCCGGGGCGCGGACTAATTTGGTTCCCGTTTGGATACCAGTAATTGTGTCCGTAGTAGCCAGGAGTGACGATGGCTTTTTTTATATACAAATGTACGGGTATTTGTAAGGTGAAAATACTTTGTATTACAAGGAAAGTGTGCTTTCACCTCCATCCTCGTCATGAGCCAATGAACAAGCGCAAAAAAGGAAAACCAATTGTCCATCCGAATCTCCCTTATGGTTCCTTAAGTACAAAGAGTTGATACGCACCGTTAATACCAATAATACCTACAAGGGATGGTACTTCCCTTGCGTATGTGACGTCGGTCCATTGCCAGGAATCTCGGACCAGGATGGAGAAAGTGAAATTGTACCGCTAAAACCGCTCTGCGCCGTCGGGGTGTGTGGTAGTATCGTAGTATCCATCGCTACACAGCGGTACACTAATTGTAAGTACACTTTCCATTTTCAATATACATACATACATATGTCTCAGGATTCTTGGCAATGTACGAATGTGACGACTCCAGCTAAAGTATATACCATTGGATGGCCTCTGCATTACAACTTACAACCCTTTGTACATTTATGGAACCGTAAGAGCTTATTATGGATCTAGCACAACAAACCGCATCTCGATTCGTCGATTCCTTGATTTCTCGCCTAAATCAGCACCCAATCATAAAGGGATATGTTATGCATAGGCTACCATAGGTTCTTTCTTATTTCGCTTCCACGGACAATGATGTCATGTTCTGGAGTCTCCAGCTTCTCTTCTATTAGTTTTGTCTATAGTTGTTCCATCTCCCTCGACTGTTTTTCCACTGACTGCTAACCTTTAAGATTCCTTTGTGATTTGCCGGCGTCTGAACATTTTCGCGCGGTATCGTAACTCGTAACGTAGTGTTCATAATTTCGCAGTGCATCTGCCTTATTGCCATCTCCGATTTCAGTATTGCCTAGTATGTATGTACAAACTGCTAGGTTGGGCATTGGGCACCATTTTAGCTAAATAATTCTGCTGTAACATGGCATTTTTTATCTCTATTCCGCGGGGATTTTTTAGAGATATTATTTATTTTCGTAAATTGTTGGTAAAATATGGGTTATTGTGGCCCTGCAAAAGGGAGTTTCGTTATTTTGGATGGATCGGGATGCAGTTTGTTATTAGATTTGCAATAAACTTGTGTGAGAACACCTGTTTTTGCCTAATATTATGGCGGAATTATAGTTAGAGAATTATAGTTAGAGGGAGTAAAAAGGAAGAATGTCTACAAGAATAATTCTACTCACGCTCCATGGGACAATCGCAGGGGACGTAGGGTTGCGGAGGCGGAGGACATCTGGGGTTGACTTCCTGAGGGCAGTACGCATGTTTGTAGGTGGTGCAATCAGACATGGGAGGACAAGGAGGACACCATGGTTCCTGAGGGACGTAGCAAGAATTTTTGGAGTCCCGACAGTAATCCGGTAGCTCATCTCCGCAGATGCAGGGAGGCCCGCAGCAATCGTCCTAAGTCATAAACATCTAATACAAGTTAAACCCGTGGAAGATACACGTTTAGAGCCGCCATTTTGGTGGAATTACCACGTCATTATGAGATTTGGGCCAACAAAAATGCTGGCTGTACAAGCTCTGGCCATTGGCCCACCGACCGGGATTGATGCAGACATTGTCGCAAGCCTTCACTGATTTAGCCACCTCGCAGCAGGCGTCGTTGAGGGCGGAGAATCTGAATTTGGACAATGGATCCTGGCGGATGAGGTTCCAGCGGTCCTTGAAAGCCTGCTTGTACTTGTTCGTCGTGCACTCGGGCTTGTTGGGGTCCATGTGGGCAGGAACCCTGAGAGGGGGCAGACATGGGCTTTTGTAACAACCTGCGAATCTTTCGAACAGGTAAGGCTCCGACCCCATTTTACCTCCAATTTAGCGATAAACTCTTTTTTACACGCTTTTCAATCTCCTCGCACTATCCCAACTTCACCTTCACCTTGGCTCTTTGCCCTCCAGGTAGCTTCAAATCCTTGCTTTCGCTCTCTTTGTTCCTAATATGTGCATTAGCGCTGGATCCGACTGTATTATTATTATAAATTATAATAGCTAAAATTGCAAAGGGAAAAGGGAACAGAAAATCAAACAGAAAAACAGAGATGGGTTGCTTCTGAAAAGGGGCTTCTTATCTTGGGAAAAGGGTCAGGCAACAAAAGCCAAAAGTCAGACTGGATTACTTGGTTACTTCTACTGTTTTACTTCTGTGTACCTCTTACTCCAAAATACGAAATTGAAAAAATATGGTAAACTGGAAATTATGGTAAAAGAGTTAAAGGACAAACAAATGTAGGCTAGTAGGCATGTAAATGGGGAAAATAAATGAAAATGAAATGGGAGTAACTTTATTATGGAGTGTGGTTGTATGGTATGGGCTACGGGCTACGGCTATGGGTTGTTCTTGTAACGTTGTGCGTTTGCGAGTTCTTTGTGAGTTCGGGAATGGGACAACGGACAACGGGAGACAAAACAACTGGAAACGGACAACTGAGGCTGGAGTACTGGAGATTAGTGCTGTACAGGTACAGGCTGTACTGCTGTGGGTTGGATCGTGAATCGTGACACGTGACATCGTGAGATCGTGAATCGTGACCGTGAGTCCGGATCCGGTCCGGAGTCCTGTCCTGATCCTGATCGTGGGATGATAGTGATGTGATATGTGATATATTGTATATTATGTATTTGTTATTTAAGTACGACGCTTCCGTATTTGCGGACTGGACGTTTACGGTTCTTGACCTTAATAATGTTACACACCCAAAAAGCCTCACACATGCACGCAATGACGCAATCTCTGCAATATTAATAAGATAGAGATTAAAGATTGAACACACGACATAGAACTAAACATGCAGAGTATATAGTAACAAGTAACAACAACAAGTAACAATAACTCTACGCACTAGCACAATGCACAAGCACACTATGCACACGCACACACATATTGATACGTATTACAACTATGGGGGTAAATTACCATAAATAAGGTAATTTGTGATGAGAGTAAATATTAATCTATTATTATAAGCTCCACTTGCGTCCATAATTTCTCCATACGATAAAACATCGTACTTTTCTTCACAAAAATCT
>JAQGBT010000603.1:0-47083 GCA_034698585.1 Disparrhopalites patrizii | reverse complement strand
ATTTAAATCATCTGATTCACCAATCACGATTCATGACGTAAGCATACGCACAAAAAAAATCAGACTCCCATGGCAAGAGACGACCCTTGCTCTACTTTCTCGTCTCGTTATTTTGTCTTTCTCCATACTTTCTCGTCTCTCCCAGCATTTTTTTCTTCTCTAGACCCTTTCTACTTTCTCATAATTGGGGAACATAGATAATGGTGATAGACGAAATAATTGAAGATCATAGAAAGCCGAGAAACTCGAAAAGTAGGGAGAGACACGAGAATTTAGAGAGACAGGCACGGGAAGTAGGATCCCTTCACAAGAGTATTTGCTTATTTATTTTATTTTTTAAATGTGGAGGTAATTACTTCGTGAATTAGTTCAGAATGGAGCTAATTGCGGTTCTTAGTCATCTTAGCTGACGAACACTTTTTAATAAATGTTTTCGCGCAAAGCCAGCTGGGGGGTTTCTTCATTTTCTTTCGTAGCGACCTTGATCCGTCTAGATGTAGCTAAAGCCATGTTTTAATTGCGGAATTGCAGTGAATCAATAATCAAATAACGTGCGGAATTGTTGTTGTACTTCATCTTCATCACATTGCATTTATTACCTTTTTATTATTATTTTTATAAATTACATTAAGTTTCACATCGCAGTGCTCTTACTATTACAACAGCTAAACTATCATGTTCCTGTCAGTAGTGGGAAAATGACAAAATATGAAAATATCAAAGAACTCAGCACAATTCGAACACAGATATCAGCGTCATGTCACATTTCATCCGTTACAATAGTGTATTGTATATTCAGTATTCAATTACTTCGAAACGGAAAAGTGAAATGGCGAAAAACAGTTTAAATAATTAATTTTATTATTTAAAACCACAGACCCCCTTCATCACTGTTTCTATCCCCGTCATCATTATCCGAGTCACTTACTTCGAGATCATCATGGATTGTCTGGGCTTTTGACCCTAGCGATTGTGAACGATAAGTATCGGCACTATCTGACCGGGTAGGGGCGAAACTTTTACTGAGCTGCATCATCGCTTCTATGGCTTGTTGACTGTCATCATCCAGATTGGATTCCTGCTGATCTTCATCCGTTTCCTGCGACAGCCTCATTTTTTTTCGAATATTCTGCACCTCTTCTTCGTCACTAAAGTATTCACCTGTAATGGAAACAAGAAAAATTTCTCATGGTTTTTGATGCGTTTTCATCAGTGCATCTATGACTTTACTAGCCTTAAATACCAACTAAGAAGTCATAGTAATCACTAATCATACCTTCTTCTTCCTCGTCGTCATCTTCCCGGGTGGTATGTCTTGAAGACGAATGTGACACACGAGAAAACTCTTCTTCGCCATCCTCACGATCTCCCCGGCTAGATGTCATGTCAGCTTCATTGTCATCGTCACCTCCAAAGAAGTCATCCTCGTCATCATCATCATCCGCAGACTCGTCATTGCTAACCTTCGATCTTGCTTTCTGAATATTATTTTCTATTGAATCCAATTTATCACTATAGTCCTTCAACGTATCCTGACAGACTGAAAGCAAAACTTTTGCTTTTTCAGAAAACGTTGAGTTTGTTCCATTATACTTGTCTGCATTGTGCAAAATCAGCTCCATGTCATTCAAGAAATCATACCGACTGTGATATTTGTTATTTGTGATTTTCTTGTGAATTGTTTCTAGATCCATGGGCTTCCGAATGATTTCATAGTAATCTTTGACGGTCTTTTTATTGACGGGTTTTAAAAACGGCGAGGCTTCCTTCATGCTTTTTAGCTTCCCTAATAAATGTGTCTCTAAAATGTAGTTGAGACCGTTTTGATCATCATCGTCCAACAAGGGATTAATGAGTCTCTCTAGCTTCACTAATTTATTTTCCTGCTCCATGAGTCTATCTTTACACAGCTCAAACATTGCTCGAGCTGATAATGTATGCTGACTGGCTTCGCCGTTATACTTGGCGGAGTTGTCCATTATGAGTTTGACATCATTTAGGAAGTCGGTTTGAACTTGATACTTTTTGGTACGAATTTTTTCTCTTATGGTCTGAAGATCCATTGGATGCTTTACTATATCAAAATATGATGGTAAAGGAACAGTCTTTGCACTCACGGGCATCATGAAGGCTTCAATTTTAGGTAGCGTCTTCATTTCATTTAGAATTCCTTCGAATATTCCAGCCATTACAATAACGGGATCTACCCTTCGACGGTTAGTGGTTTTGCCTTTCTTCTGCAAATAATCACAATGTGGGCTACTTTCCGTTTTCTTTTTCTTGTGTTTGGCAATAGCAAAAGCATCTTTTGGTACTTTCAGCAGCAGAGATCTTCGTTTAAGCTGGTCTGCATGCTTGAACAATTTACTAGAAATTTGAACTTTTGTTCCATCTATTTTGACTAATTCGTCGTCTTCTTTGATTATTTCTTTTTCCAATTCTTCCTCTTGCTCTTCCGTCAGGGCAACGTTCATTGGTGGAACGGGTGAATTATTCTTTTGGTACAATGGACATGCCTTGTTGGTTTTCATGTGACCAACCTGTCCACACGCACCACATTTCATCTTTAGCTCAGGCTTTAACTTGATCTTCTTCTTACGCTGAGGCTCTTTTTTGACTGACTCTTTTTCTTGGTTCCGTTTAATTCTTCGAAGTTGTTCCTGAATACGTCGCTTTTCCTTTTTCATTTCTTCCTTGGCTTGGTCGTCCATTAGTGCAAATTGACGAATAAAATTTTCGTCTTTGGTAGTTCGTATGCGCATGTATATGTCAATGATTGCTGCTTTTCTAACAATTTCAGTTCGTGTATACTCTTTACCCTCACTGTTTTTAAACGTTCGATGAATTTTTAGAACTCTGCCTGGATGATTGACTAGTCCACTTAAAGTACTATTAACCTCATCATCTTTTTTCCTTTGCTTCTTTGGCTGCTTCTCTTCGTCTTTTTTACCCTCTCCCATTATCATTTGCTGAAGTTCCCGTCGCTCTTGCTCTTCTTTTTCGAAATTTAATTGTGAGCTGGTTTTCTTGTTTGATAGCATGTTCTCGATGCTTTTCCCCATTTCCTCAATATCTGAGAGTTCTTCTTCGGAGCTTTCTCCTTCATCAGTAGAAAGAACCTCGTGAGAAGCAAGCACCTTGTTCTGAAGCTCAAAAATACGTTGGCATTCCTCTTTATATCGTTCCTGGTGTTCTGCTACGGAAAAGCGATTCCCTCGCGAAAACTTCGTCATGCCTTTTTCACCAGCTTTCGCCTTTTCAGTGGACAGCGTTCGAACCACATCAATTACTTCCCATCGAGACAACTTCTTTATTTCTTCCTCTGGAACGTCAAACTTTCGTAAAAGAGCTTTCGCGTTATTAAGCGACAATCTTCTCAAATCTGCGTCAGTGCCAGTTACAATTCTTTTAGGTTGTGCCTCTTGTTCCTCTTTACTCGTCTGGGGCTTATTGGGAACACGAATATACGAAAAACCTTCACCACAACCTGTGGGATCGGCTGGTCCTACTAGTTGTAGTAAACACTTTCCCTTCATAGCTTGAATATATGCCCGAGTTGTATTCCAGGGCGCGACCTTTACTTCATCATCAATCTTCCCCTGGTTATCCTCATCATCATCGTCTTGCGGTGCAAATAAAAACTTTTCGCCATACCCAGCGTCTTTTAGGCGCTGTTCTGCAGCGATTAAACTGAAGTAAGCACAACACTGTTCAGGAGAAACCATAGCTCGTATTTCTTCTTCAGTTGGTAAACGGAACTCCGGTTTTATCACCCACCAGTTGGAATCAGAACCAGTTCTTTTAAAATCTGCACATAACTTCAACCGCTTTCTAATGCTGCTCTCGGAATGCATGGGGAAGGCCTTCTTTATATCATCCATTTTGATTCTTCTAGGACTATCACGACTTTTCCAAAATAGTCGATAAATAAATACCTGAAGAAAGTCTCTTACAAAATTGTTTGCACGTTTTGAATTAGGACCTGGCACTTCATACAATGGACACTCCTGACCGACAGTAAACAAGGCGTCAAACTCTCGTATGAAGTAATTATGTCTTGTACGAATGACGAGGAAATCGGTGGAAGGTATGCTGTGTTCGTATATCGGTGCTCTATACATGTTGTTTTCAATAGTCTGAATGGTCTCTCCAGGATGCATGGCACCCAAAAACGGTGAAGTGTGAGCGTAGGTAGTTTCTCCGAAGGTAGTCTCGGGAGGTCCGGAATCCTTTCCCGCTTTTCGTTTGTAATAATTCTTAACCTTTGAACACATTCCCACTTGGTTTAGTAATGGAGGATGCTCCTCACAATACTCAAGCAAAATCAGTGATCCATCTCTCCCTGTAAGATCCTCCGGAGTTCGCATAAAGAAAATATCACCCCCACCTGCTGCTAGTCTTTCCTGCTCTCTGTGCTTGGCTTTCTTTTTTATATGCTTGGTTAGTGGTAAAATAGTATGTGGCCCAAAGGTTGCTACCACACCGTATGAAAACTTTTTCATAGGTGGACGATGAAAGTTTCTTAGTTTCACAGCTCCCATATGTGTCGGAATAAATGGAGCTCGGAGTTCCACGACTGGTGTTGAGTGCTGAATAATATTTCCAGGAGGGGAAAATTTTAAAACTGATTGTTCTGTATGCTTGGGCTGGTAATACTCATCATTAGAAATATTATATGGATCTTTGTCATCATTCTTAGGAGACGGGGGTGGACTATCTTCTTCAATGACATTTATGACGCCAGCTTTACCCAACAGAATTTTTGATTTTTTCACGTGAGGATGTGGGATTTTCACTTTAACAGGAGCAGCGGTACCTTGAGTAGCATTAGGGTCTACGTCATCCGGAATGCACAAAACCACGTTGTCGTCGTTAGGATCAATGGAAAGCACTTTGGGCTTAGGTAAGTACTCCATAGCTTCCGTATCCCAAATTACTTCATCTTCCCAGCGACCATGTAGAAGTTCGCCGGTTTCAACGGGGAATATAGAATACCAAGTGTCATCCTGCTGGCTATTTGATGAATTTCCATCATCATGCTTGCCTGATTTATGTGATTTATTTCCACCCGGCGTATTTGTTGACATCGACGAACCAGAGGCTTTATTGACAGATGCGACAGTCGGTGAGTTAGGAGGATTATTTTTCCCAGGTTGACTGAAATTCTGAGCAGTTCGATTTACTCCACTAGGCACCCAACCAGCAGATAAATTTTTGTTAAGTTTCTTGTGCTTAATATCAGTTCCATCCCAAATTATACTGCTTTCCCAGTTGGTCTGTGTAACCATATGGAAGACTTCGTCATAGTACTCATCGTTTTTCTGGTCTGCAGCATTTTGGTTAGCTTCTTCATCTTCAGAGTCTTCATCGTCTGCATCTTCTTCTGGGACCGGCTACAAAGAGTGAACATGTACATTATATGTATAATATGTGCTGAATAGTGTTTGTACATGGACACATGGTTATAAACACGGAAAATTATTAACTTGATTCGTACTTTAAGCTTGAATCCGTAATCGAGAGTTTCTTCATCCAGAGGAATACCCAACATGTCATACCAAATAGCTGCAGGGCCATTACGCCAAGTTTTAGGATACTGATCTGCTAACTTTTTATCTCCTTTATCGTCATCATGTCTAGTAAGGCTAGTGGGATCCACTTTGCTTAAAAATTCCCTCTGTCATACAAAATTAAATTGCTTTTAGAATAATTTTATATTGAGTGTAAGGTATCTATATTACGCAAGAGCGAATGATAAAGTTACCTCTTCAGGTGTAGGATCATTAATATTACGCGGATCTTCACCAAAATGCCAGTCCCAGCCATACTCTTCACGTTCATCTGACATAAGTTCGTCTAAGCTGGTGCCTTCAGCAGCAGATTTCTTTTTCTTTCTCCGTTTCTTGACACTTCTCCACTGTTGTGGTAAGCTACCCGGCTTTCCTGGCCCGAAAAGTCGCGCGAAGCGGAGGATTTTGTCTGGACGAAAGTCGGGGAAAACAGACGTAATGTTGATCCCCACATATTTGGAAGGTAACATGGCAGCTAGAGGCGTTTCCAACTTTTTTTCATTGGAACTATCATTTGATTTTGTTCCCTTATACATAGGCACAGGAGGTGGAGGCATAAGACTTCCATCGTCTTCATCATAGTCGGTACTATCCGTACCATTTTTCATGGATTTTAATGAAGCTGAAAGGTCTTCTTCTGCCAGCTCAGCAATATCAAAGAAGTCCACAGCCGATGGGGATTTAACGTCTTCATCATAATCGTCGTCTATGTCTTGTGACAGAGATTTCTGTGAGCTTTCAGCAGACACCGAAGATTGCCTACTGAGCTCGTTCATGCTGCTTTCATCATTGTCATCGTCGTCATCTTCATCCGAGTCCGAATCATCATACATTAGCTTGGACTTAGTTGGTCTGCTAGACTGTACCTTTCCTTCCTCCATGACTTGATCCATCATACTGCCAAGTCCAAGCTTTTGAAGCGCATTTAAATGACGCTGCGCTTCTTCATCCAAAACGTCACCTTCCAGCTGACCTGTTTTGGTGTTGATGTTTCCAAACAGGAAACCGGCCAAATTAACTCTTTGACCCCCACCATCCAGGTCATCATCGCTGTCACTCATTCTATAATTCAGCAAATAATAGTCCAAACAATTATTTATTTATAATTTGTACCATTGCATGTATACCTGAAGTTTATTCCTTAATCTAGGAATCTTTTTTAACAACTGATAATACCCACACCTTTTTCACCCTAGTTCTGCCCAAAACAAAATAAATAAAAACGAGTGTCAAAAAAGTCCACAATATTAATGAACACACAAAAAGTAATAGAAATACCCACCTGAATCGCTCGCGGTATTAAGGCACGAAAAAAAGGTAAGAATTCTCTATTGAGAATTGGTCTTCAGCCCTTACAAGGGCTATAAAATCCTGAATTTTTGTACCAAAAAACGTTCTAGCAATTTTCGTCTCATTTAAACCTTACACATTTACACCACTACTTGGGATCACTCATCCAGTCATACCCGCACGTACCCTATACTTATACACTTCTCATAGTGTATACTGGGAGGCGGGCAAATTTTATCGTAAAAAAATGTTTCGGTTCCGTTTCAGGCTATATATATTACACACTCTGAAAAATGCAAGTAGTCTTAATATTTTGTAATTAGCACAGCAGGGCACAGACCCTTCATGTTGAATCCTTAATTTAAAAATACAGTAACCACACTTTAAAATATTTTGAAAGGGTTGAGCATTTCAAAAAAAAAGTATTTTCAATCTGTAACTTCCGTATAGACACATGCACTTTGAAGCAGCTACTCCAAGCCACCTTAATGTATAGTTTTTTTTAATGAAGGAGGGAGACAATTTACCTCGTTTTAATTCGCATCAGGAGCAGCATTCAAAAATGTAAATACGTTAGTAGAATGAGCTAACGAAATATTACAATTAAAGTATATAACTTCAATGAGAAGCTCTGCTCTTTCCCTTCGCCTGTCTACGATGTTTTCAGTTCTGAACAACATTGTTTAAAAGGAACCGCCAAAAGTGTCGTGTGATTTTAGTGGGACATCGCCACAGCACAAGTCTCTTTTTTAGTTCCAATAAAAGTATTCCAATTTTATGTATACACAAAGGTATTACTTGATATATGTGCAAAAGGCTTAAAAAATATTTCACGTCCCTTCCCGAAATCACCATTAAATGCGGATTGAGGCAGAAAAAGTCTGCTTCTAGCGCCGGGAGAAATTCTGTCCGAGGTCAAACATCCAAGGTAATGTTTAAATCCATATTTTTATCATTTTGTTCACGTTTGATTGGATTAAATAAACTCGGTTAAACCGACTTTCCGTCTCGTCACCCAAGTTCGCGTACATAAGACGCAATTTCGTGGTTTTTACGTATCACAATTAAGTGTACACAGATAATTAACTTATTCTGATTTCGTACAAGTCGTGACCTTTGTTCGAACCTTTTTGTCATGTTTAAACGCGTTTTAACATTTTTTCGGAAAGATTGTGGAGGAGATAGTTAATTCTAGTGGACTTGTACATGGTATGATTTATTTACATGTTTTCGTAGGCATGCATCCAGGATTTTGATTGTGGTATCAGTTCCGTAAGAGTTGATTGAGGGCTGAAGTTGTGTGGGGGTATTCGTTGTTTATTCAGTTGGTTTGACTAGCAAAAGGAAGGAAAATTTGAGAAACGGTTGTTCAGGTGGTTACAGATGCACCAAGAAGGAAATTTACGCCCAGACTGCGGATTTATTGTTGATTATATTAATAGCTGGAGGGTCAAAGTCAAAGATATGAACTAATTGAAGTCAAAGATATGAACTAATTGAAGTCAAAGAAATGAACTAAGTTGGAAGCTAAAGCAGTTGGATCATTTAATGCATTCAGATGTCCAAGAGAATCCGGTTGTTTTTGTATCAACTGTGATGTTTTCGTATTGAGTATTGACTAAGAAATTCGCTTTGGGATTTAGTGCTTATACATCGGTAAGGAAGGTTGTAGGAGAGTAAAAATATTTTTTTGAACCATGTATAATGTTAAAAGAGGTAATTTTCTTGTGAGAATAGCAAAATCTTCCTTATGGGCATACTCGCGAATATGATATTGGGAATGCCAAAACTGTTAATAATAATTTTCTGGATGAATTTTTTGGTTTTTCGTATTTATGTTGTTGGTGTAATTTATTTACGTTAAACTTTGCAGGGCATTTCGCTTACCTTTTTGGGGAAATGGCAGGGAGACTACAGAATAAAGATGAGAAGGTCATTGTGGACGGAATCGAATTAGAGTCAGTATGTAAATACTTTCGGGATGGAGTGGCAGAGTACAGAGTGAATACTTTCGTTTGGTGGTATGCTCCCATTGTTGTACCGGGAGTTTTCGGATGCTTGCTAAATATAGGGGCTAACTGGCATCGACGTGCACCATGGCATACACGTAAGAAGCTTTAGTCAAATTTCTCTCGCTGATACGGTAACAATTGATACGATAGCGGTTAATTTATATGGGTTAAAATACAGAAATGCCCCTCACTTTGCTTTACGGAGCAATCGGTCTTGGCGTTGGGTGGAAAATCCAGGACATTAGAAAAAGGCAACTTGCTGAACGGGACAGGCACATATTTTACTATATGACCCTTCACCCGGAAGACTTCAAAGCTAAAGGTATTTGCTGTTGAGTCGATTTGGATCGATCGATAAACCTTGTTGATAGTTCCAGATCCAAAGGGAATTGGTTATGAATAATCTGGATATATTTTCTCGCGATTACAGAAAGAGTTAGATACCGTGACTACCTTACAACGTGGCATCCTTTTCGTTAAGTTGGTTCTTCTATCCGTCAAGCAAAGAATGCAGTCATGTTGTTAGTTCAATCAAGAATAATTCTTCATCGGTTTTCGTGAATGTTCATGTAGTTTTTCAATTAAAGATATCTAGAAAAATTGAATGGAGCTACGAGAAGCTCCCCAACAAAGATTGCTAAGTTTTAATTTTGTCATTTTATTATGAAACTTCATCTTTCGGTACATTTCGGTAGAAAAAAATTTAAAAGTTCTAAGCTATAGTACATACATTTTCGTGAGCAGTGCATACAAAATATTTTGCGAGTAACTAATTTTATTTAAATCATTATTCCTAAAATCATGTCTTATTTTCGATTTTGTTTGTTGTAAATCTCTGTTTCCTCTCGGCCGTCACCATCAAAATCTCCAGTCCATGGGTATTGGTCAGGGCAATCAGCACATGTTGTCATGTAGCTAAAAAAAATCATGGAACCCGAAGTTAGTTTAGTCACTATAATCAAACCCACCTTAATTCAAGAAGTTATTTTGCAGTTAAGAAGACTGGAAGGTACCGAGTGGCTGAAGGTCCATTTGGTGGTCTAAATACAAGAGGGCATTTGTTGGGCAAATTACAAGGTTGAGTGGGCACCGTGCGCTTCTTACAATCCCAGGGCTCAAATGCATTTAATGTTTCAGCTGGTCGTGGCTCCGTAATCCATAAAAGTGCTTGAGTGGCCGTCACGAACCATACATTGGGTCTACATTTTCAAGACAAAGAGTTTTCACAAGGAAAAGGAATATTGGATGTACAGGTCCAGAAGAACAACACAATTATTTGGTAATGCTTACTGATTCCGAGCCCATTCAATAAATTTAATCAGCCCCTTTTCCAATTCCGCACTTTGGAACCACGTTGTATGGAAAGGCATCATGTACGGAGCGCGATTCTGCTTGTAATGTCTCTCGAAATCTTCTTGGAGCCACTCAAGAACCTATCAAACGACAATTACCACCATGTAAATCTTCGGAGAAATGTGCTATAATGATGTCTCACTAGAATTACTTTGAAACTGTAGTACTACATCTATGCATAGTAATAAAATTCAAATGATTGTCCGTACCTGGTCAGGATCATGATTGAAAAGGACGCACTGATCCATATAGGGGCAATGACCACCTTCGAACGATTCCACATGATGAGCGTTCAAAGGAAGTTCCCACACACCTACGAAAAATCCCGGTTCATATAAAGAAGACAAGACGTTAATTGGTGAAAACCGAATATAAACTTCTCTTTTTTTTCATTCCGCGTATTCCAGGAAGTATTAGGAAGAAACCCATTTTAATAACCTTTTTTTTTAACCCAAAAATAATTTACCTTGAAAACTTCTGGTAGGGCAGGTTCCTGCCTTGCATTCGTGGGGGATCTTGTAATCCAGGGTGTAAGGCCATACTGGTACCCTAATAGGTGGCACTCCGACGGAACTGTCCCACACAAAGCCGAAATCTTGCAAAACCTGTAAACAGAAGTCAATGGAGATTTCTTATCCACGGCAGTAGACAAACACAGATTTGTAACATTTGTTTTATTACAGGAAATACGGATATTGGGGAAATCCAACACTTTGTCATACCTCGTACTGCGCATTGCGTCCTGGCTTCAGATAGGGAGCTCTCATTCCGATGATGTCCTCTCCGGTAATGTTGGCAAATTTATTCAGGATTTCCTTCATCCCGATCATTTCCTGGGCCCAACGCTCATAACTTTGTGTTTCCAAGCCTTTCTCCGTCCTTATAAAAAAGAAAGGATTTCATTTGTATACATGTTTTTATTATTTTTAACAAAATAACCCGAAAAACTCTCTCATCCCTATACAATTGAACCCCAAGGGTCGCAGAAAGTCTTGCGGAGAGTAAACATTTTTTCTTTTAAATGTTCACTAAATTACAATGAGCTTTGGTGGAAACACTGTTAACTGTGCCAACTATTACCGTGACCCATTAATTTCTATTAGCATTTTTAGTTGAGTGGTCACAGGGAAAAAGAAAACTATTTACTTTAATGATGTCATTCAAATTATCCCCCAGAAGAAACTTTCAATAAGAGACTAGAAAAGCTCATTTGTAAAAGTACTTACTATGTATAGTACGGTCAAAGTTAACTTACGTAATGGTCTCCACCGCTAATTCATGACCTTCATAATGCAAACGTTGGATTTGTTCATAATTGGAGTATTCATGAGAAATGAAGAAGGTTCCTCGGATGGGACAGCCATTGGGATTCGTCCTATTGGCTACAAAGATCCTAGTGTAATGGTCATAATTATTCACGTTCACTGCTCCATCGAATGTCATGATAATCATTTGCGGCGTCTGTAATATACGTATAGACAAAAAAAGCACAGAAGAAATTAATAATAATAATAGAGAGTCTCTCTATATCTGCAGACACACAGCAGTGTATGCGGATAGCCATAAGAGAATCAGGTTAAATCACTTTCACCTTTTGTGGATCGAGTCCTCCTGGGATAATCGTCCCGTCTTTGGAGCAGTAACAATGTGGAAGCTGGCAGTTGGCAGTCTCACATTTCACCGCTAAATCAATGGGAGCCTCTGTGATGGGGGCAGGAGCTGTTGGTATGGTGGTCAAAAATCCCAAATGTGAGGTATCGTGACAACAATCATATTTAATACACGTACACATACATACATAATATGCTATACATTTACTAGATGACATTATATTATGTATATACCCATTTATACATTATGCACTTATGTGTGTATTAGTATTTCATAACGTACTGGTGGAAATGGGTCCACATCGTGCTTCATTCTTGAAGGTACAAAATTTACTGATGTCATCAAAATATAAACCCGAAGGGCAACGTGTCTCGTACGGATGTCCATCTACACACTGTTGGAAGTGAGAGAAATTCGCCAAAAACAAAAATGGCAAAAAAAAAAAAATTCAGCAAAACAGTCTATTGTAATAATAACATTCGTCATCCCCTGTTTTTTGTGTTTATCCATAATGTCGGACACACATATAAAGGTGGAAATAAACACCTGGAACACACGTGCAGTGCACAATACGCCCAAAAGAGGTAAAAAAAAGTTTCTTGGAATGTTCATAAATGCAAAAAAAAACCTGCTGATATAAAACAATGCTGAACAATGCTATTTTATATCACCCCAAAAAAACACCCTACAAATGAATAACTTAATAGCTACCTCGTATTCCATAAAATTAAAAAAAAATCAGAATAATTAGCCATAATAAACGAGTTCGACTTTTTAAAAGTGCGTGTGTACCAAGAAATTGAGAGCGTCATATATATATATAACCTTGAAAAAAGGGTGTTATGCAAATTTCTACGAGTGTCTACTAACAAAATGGTGAATATCCAAATAGTGCAAGACTAAAATAAACAAATAAAATATATGAAGGGATTGTCCCAAAGAGACCTGATAAAACCGCCGGCAAGTCACAGGATCTGCAAAATTTCCTGACGGCTCTGGACAAGTATAGTCATTATTGGCAGCGGAATCCCCTGTGAAAAAACCCAAGACAATGACCACATCAATTACAATAATGGTAGCTTACCCACCAGTCCACAATCAACACCATCTGAATATTTTTGGGCATGATACAGTTAAAACAATTTTCTGTCCGTATTAGGACTATTACCCAAGACATCTTATTTCACAGAGAGACAAAAACAAAACAAAAATGGGAGGGGGGGGCGACTCTTGATGACAAATATGTGTGTACACAAAATGATTATACAGGAGAGCATATTTAAAACTTTTTTTTTCTTTTCCTTTGGCAGAGTTCAATGAGCCATTGTGAAGTTATTACATACATTAAAAGATAACAGCAGGGAAATTCACTCTCCTCAGTTGGTCGCTTTCGAATATCTCTCTTTTTGACCACCTTTACTGTCGATAAGTGTGTATATATACACGGTACACATGGGAGGGAACCAAAATATATAATTATGCACACCAACTGCAAAAGAAACAAATGACGGATAGCAAAAGAGAGAGAGAGAGAGAAAGAGACAAAGAAGCTTTCTACGTGTTCTAAGCCTCAGCTAGTAATATTGGTAGTTAAAGGGTTGCTTGCTATACTTCTTTGATTCACTTCACAAAAACTTTTTTTTTATTGTGAGTACTGTAAAAAAAAAAAATTTACTGCTAAATTACTATTACTACTATCTTATACATACGATTTCTTATTCATAAAATAACAGTAGATACATATTGTATATAAAATTGCATAAAAATCAATACCTTGGGCGACTATCCCAAGTGCCGTTAGTAAGATGAGAAGGGATAGACCCATTGCAAACCGCACAACTCCACTTGATTGTTTCTTCTTCTTCTTGTATTGCTCGCAGGGGATTGTGAGACAGGTTTGTTGTCGTTTACCACGTCAAAAAAAGCGAATAAAAATCTGTATAAATAACATAACACGTTCAAGTAAAAGAGAAGACCAAAAAAAAAACACAGGAAAAAAATGCAAGCCGATGGCATTTTCGGGGTAACAACGTTCCTACTACTTTTTTTGCTACTGTACACTCAAGGGGTAAAACAAGAATTGACAAAAAATGAAGAAAAAAAGGATGATTACCTAATCTGTTGACATGCCACAGATGAGCATATTTTTGTTCAAAACTTTCTTCTCCTTCTTTTTTAACCCTTTCCCTGTCCAATCAACTTCTGATTGCACTTATTATTGGTGAAAAATAGGGGAGGGGGTGATTTATCACGGCTATTATTTAAATTTAAATTTGATTTATTTTGGAATTTAAATCCCTGTCCAGGGAATTAAAGTTTAAAAGTGACTAGAAACTGATGGAGGAGACACATTAAAAATTCCGACACACACACACTAGGGGTGGTACGAGAATTCACAGAATTGTATATTATTTGTTCTTGTCTATATATCTATTGTTAAGTTTATTTTTAAAAAAAAACAAGGAGGAACGGTATATATGAATGAAGTTGTTTCTTGGACAGTTGGACAAGGACTGCATGAAACTTGACAAGGGCGTCAGGTCTACTATATAGGTACTGCTCTTTAGGTTTAGAGTAATGACAGTTCAGACAAAAATGTTCTTTCTCTTTATTTCTTCCACCCTTTTGTTTTTTTTTTCTCTCTCTCTCTTCCACTTCTTCATTCACTTGGGGCTTCTTGAGGAGCTTATGGTGATCGTAAGTGAAGGTGTATGCAAGAGACGCCGTCTCTTTTTGCTACTACAGTATACTTAAGTGCTAGGGAATGGGATACACTATGAAATTCTTTTGGCATATACTAACCACAAAAGGTAGAGAAACAGTGAAGTCAGTTAAATGCACCAAAGTCTCGAAACACAAAAGTCTATGTAAAAAAGGGAATCAAAATGCACAAGAGTGAGAGGCTTGTCAATTCTTTCTTTGGATGTGCCTCTTCTCTCTCTCTCTCTCTCTCTCTCTCTCTCTCTCTCTCTCTCTCTTTTTCTTCTCGTCTTATTACTCTCTGTCTATCTCTCTCGCGTCATTCTCCTTCTTTCATTCCTTTTTCTCTCTTTTTACCATGTAGCTCTCACCCTCTGTCTCTTTGCTCATCTTTTTCTTCCACATTTAATTCCTCTTTTCCTTGTACTTTCCTTTTATTCTTTTATCTCCTCTTCACCTTTTCCTTCATCTCTTGACTCTTTTGTACGGTCTTCTTCTCTTTCTCTTTCTACACTTTTTTCTCCTTATCTTTCTGTACTATATCGTTTATCCTTTCCTCTCTGTCTCTCTCTCTCACTCAATCGCTTACCATTTTCCTCGTTATTGTCTTTCTCTCTGGCTTCACTCGTTTCTCTTTTATCTTTTTCTCTTCACTCGTTTTTCCCCTTGTCTTTCCCTTTTCTCACCTTTCTGTCTTGATTTACTCCTTGGTGGGGGTTCCCTCTTCAACTCCTCTTTTAATCTCTCTCTTCACTCTCTGGATATTTTTGTTCTCTTTCACGTCTGAATTCTTTTATTTTTTTATCCATTTTCTGTCTCTTTTCTCACTCTCCTTCTAACTTTCTCTCTCTCCTTCTCTCTTTTCTCTCTCTCTTTCTCTCTTTTCTCTCTCTCTTTCTTTGTTTCTCTCTCCCCTTCTCTCTTTCTCTATATACTTCTATGTTTCTCTCTCTCTCTCCTTCTCTCTTTCTCTGTATACTTCTCTCTTTCTCTCTATCTCTTGCCCTCTTTTCATTTCTTTCAGCTCTTTTTTCTCTCCTCACTCGTTTTATTCTTTAACTCTCTCACTCTCTCACATCTCGTTGTTCTCTTTCATGACGATTCTCTGCTTCTATAACCCTTGCTCTTTCCAGCGCTTTCTTTGATTTTTCTGTATAGATCATTTCATTTGTTCTGTTCTGTCCATCCCCTGACCTTCCCTTCTATTGCCTCTCTCTTTCTCTTTCTTGTCTGTCTCTTTTTTGCATAACATTTTCTCTCTCTGTCTCTTTTGACTCCATTTTTCAACCCCATATTTCTTCGTTTTTTCCCCTTCGTATCCTTTCTATCCCCTGATCGCAGTCTCAGTTATCCCCTCTAACTTATTTTACATTTATTAGTGCCTTCCCTCCTCTCTCAGTCCCAGCTGAATTCCTGAATTTCCCTTCCTGTCCCGTGCTCTCTCCAAATAGCTATATTTCCACCAAGTTGTAACGCTTAGCACATTGTGGAAAAATATGCATGAGGTAAAAGCATCACAAAAAAAGAGGATATTTGAAAATGAAAGGGAATCCAGAAGGTGCATTGGTAAGGATTATCAGGCGTTTATTTGCATAAAACCCCTCCAAAAAAAATCATAAAGGAATTAGCACCCAACAACTGCTAATAATAAAACTGTGTACTGTTGAAAATATACACATACACAAATGGAAAATCCTCTTACGAGATCGTGCCTCCGTAAAAGAAAGTGTGTGGTCATAATAATAGTAATAATATTTAAAAAATTGGAACTCAAATATCTCAAAAAATCTTCCGCAAGTTGCAAGATGGTAGCGGATGATTTCCTAGGATATAATATACATATGTATTGTTGATAACTGTTTGCTTACAAGGGATCGTGCATAATAATAATTATGAGTACAAGAAATATAATTGCATGTATAATATCTATATAATACACGTCTATCTAATATAAGAGGGGAAAATGAAACTATTGACCATAACCAGAACTTCCCCCCATCATGGGAAGTTGGGAAGAAGAAGTTTTTTTTTAACATTGAGAGCTGTTCCAGTTCGCTTGTCGCTCTCATTGTTGTTGTTCGCTGCAACTTTTTTCTTCCTCAAAATAAAATGTGTGTGTATATTTGACGGCATACATTAGTTTAATTCTTTACTACTTACGCCTTTAGAAATTTACATAGGTAAAAAAAAAAATATTTGTAACCTCTAAAACGCAAAAAAAAAAAAAATCTCCAATCAGAGCCCTTGTACCTTGTGTGGAGAGGTATGAATGGTAATATGATGGTGCCAGTGGTACAGAAATGAAAGTTATGACTTATTTATTATTATTTAGCATGTAAAAAGAATTTGTTTTAATAACCAAGATTCCTTATCTTCCCCCGTGAATATTTCTCTCTCCTTAAAATTAGCCTTAAGCCACAGACTGATTTTGCTCAGGAGAACAATTGTACTTATTGACTATTATACTTATGGACTAGCATACTACTACTTATGGGTAAAGCGTATATATAATTTGTAGTATATGTGTATATATACATCTTGTCAAAAGTACCAAATAAATCGTTTGTTTATATCGGCGGTTCACCCTCTGGTCGCGGCCCCTTTTCTCTTCTACCAGGTTGTACAGTAGTACAGAAGAGACCCATTGGGTTATTTTTATTTGGACGAAAACTCTCACCAACAACTCTTTGATCTCTTTGTACTCACTCTTGACTTGCTACTCAAAGGAAAACAAAGGGGAAGTTACTTCTTGAAAGGGACAAGTTCATATTACACAGAGCCACTAAAATGTCCAAATACCAACAACTCTCAAAAAGTATATGACTAAATAATGAAAAAGAGAGTTTTTCAATGTAAATAAGGTTCTTCGTTCGAAAGGGAAAAAAAATTACAACTCAATTCTCTTTTGGCTCTCTTTTTATTCCATTCTTTGGCATTCACTTTGGTATACACTCTCTAAGTTTTAGCTACTTGTGTTCCGATTTTTTTTTTTACTCTTCTTGGTTCTTTTCCATCTTGACTCTTTTTTTAGAAGGAAGAGATGCTCACTTTTCTTAGGCATGAATAGATACTTTGTTATTATTATTAAAGGACTTGTGGCATTATTTCCATTTTGTTGTGTGCCATGCGAAGACGGATGTTGGATTTTTTGGGAGAGTAAATATTTACTCACGAATACTTATATATATTTCTCTCTCTCTCTCTCTCTCTTTCCTTTTACAGGATTTTTTTTTTTTGAAAATAGTATTAGATATACGTTTATGCAGTAAGTACATAGGGGAAGACGTGTGAATGTGTAAGAGGCGTCTTTTTTTTAGAGATTTTTTTTTTCAGACATTTTCCTCTTCTCAAGGTATTTCTGATGATTATAATTACGAGGGCTAAATGCTCACTTCCACTTCCCCCCTTAAGGAAACAATGTGTGTGCAAGCCGCATGTGAAAAAAAAAAATGGGTACACATTGCCCTTGTAATTAACGTGTATACTCATGTTCATCCATGTGAATGCTTTAATTCAGGCACATTTGAGGCTGTAGTAAAAATACATTTTTAGAGGAAATAAATCAGGGAAATAAAATGCAAAATCCAACTTAAAGTCTCTGTTATTATTATTATCAAGTGGAGTAGGTGAAATTGGTGTGATAACAACTGTATTTATTTTTATTTCTTCTTCCCATCCTGTACTCTTCCCTTGTTTACGCATTTTACAGTGTATTTGTGTACATTTCGGTAAACAATATCCAGGGTGCTGGACAGCTAAAATATAAATAGAAGACGTCAAAAGTTGCCTTTTCTCTGCCCTATATTATAACCTAGATTCAAGGGTGTAAACATAGAAAAGAGAAATGCCCTTTATCTCGAATTGCAGATTGATGCAAAAGGAACTCCCTCAAACGTATTTCCATTTTGAGAGCAAGAATATTTCCATGTTCTTCAGCATTCCAGCAGAATGTTAATGACAGAATTGCCAGTAATACTTTGGCAGTTCTCATTAGTTTTATGGGGATAAATATAATAACAGTTAAGACATTTTTGTCTTCATTCCTGGATTACAGATACGTGGCGCCTGGAGTGAATCAGATTTGATTCTGCACATTGCCCTTCCTTCTAGATTGCCGTACCCTGGATGGTGAAAATACAATTTATAACCCTGGAATTCAGTATTTCGTTCATTGTAATGTATAGTTAACTTATCATGACAAAAAAAAAGTGACGAAGGACGGTATTGTATACCTTTTCGTTGTTTGTTTGTTTCGAAGAAAATATCCCACCGCATTTTTTTTTTTACTTTATCCAATTCTTTTGATGTTGCCTCTTTTGTACATGATTGAAGCAGGTTAACGAGATGCAAATGACTTATTATGACTTTCTTCACGAACTTGCATGTTATGAGCTATCTGTCTTGGTGGTGGGGCATAAACTCAGTATTGTGGAAATCTTTTATATTATACAAATGCAAAGATGAAGGGACGATGAAAAGTAAAAAGTGGCATCACGCATTAGCATGAACAAGTGTTGAAAAAAAAAATGCATGCTGTATCGAATCAGTTGTAATAAGGAAAAAAAAAAAGAGGAACGTCTTCACTACCTAATTGCCATGACTAAATACGAAATGATTTTAATCACATGTGCAATTATTTTGTTGTTATAACGTATTAAGTAATCCCATTGGGGTGTGTTGACTTGTCTGTATATTGATATGTGGTTTTTCCAGTTGATTTGCACTCCTTTATCATTGGTAGGAGAGACGACAAAGCTATGCAGTATTATTACAAGTGAAGAAGAATGGAAAGAAGACCAAGACAAAATATGCGAACTTGGTTAAGGGAGGAGAAAGTTGATAGGAAATAATAAATTCGACAATAAATGTCCATATAGATTTGAAATAAATAATGACAAAAGTCATTCGCCAAGTCAAGAGACACACAGACACACATGGGCTGTTCATTTTTTTTATATCAAACATAAACGTTTTATTCAATTTTTGACGCTTTGTTTTTTTTTTGTCTGTTTATTTATATTTTAGTGTGATTATTTAAGACGATTGTATAACTCTTGCACTGGGTCATTACAATTTTTTTTTTAAAGTAAGTATATATTTTTCTTTCCATGACAGTTCATATATTATAGAATATCGTTGTAATAATGTAATATACGGATAACATACAAGCCATATTGCGCTTTACAAGTTACTTTTTTTTTTGACTGCGTATGTTAACTGAATTACATTTTTCTTTGCTTGTTTTCTTTCAAATACTACATCACTGTTGAAAGTTGAGAGAAAAAAAAATTAAAGAGACGTGACATTTAAAAACGTTGGGAGTAGCATAGTCGTACTTGTAATAAGACAAATATTTTTATAACACTTTTAAATTGCACGGAAATTGGTTATTACATTGTGTGTATTTTATCCCTTTTGTTATAACATTACACAGTATATATTTTTTTTCTCTATAATATACATATATATTTTTTGATTGGGAGAGAAAAGTCCATAAGGTAAAACTTAAGTGCTTTGACAAGAGGACTACATTTTTACATATGTATACGTAATCTTTACTTTTTGGAAAAAAATCCATTTGGAATATTAATTCTTTTCTATATAATATTTCTTTGTTCCATTTTTTTTTCTTTCTCTCTGTTATCCTCTTTTTATGTCTGGCAAAAAATAAAAAATATATTATACGTATAATGTATAAGGGCTCAGGATATTATTAATGGCGTGCTACACCAAAAAAAAAAAAAAAGAAAAGAGAAAAGGCTTCAAGCAATGAATTGTTTATATCTTTCTCTTCGTCTTATTCTTGATCATCCCTTGTTTTTCCCCTATTCATTGTTTGGAACAACCATTTGTGGTAGCGACTTCCACATCCACCCGATGACGATCTTGTAAGAGGGAGTTTACGGCTGTGGTGTAATCCAAGCTGTAAAAGATAGAAGTATAAGAATTAAAAAAAAGAAGAATTATTATAGTACATATCCAAAGAAAATGGTCAAGAGTGATATCATTAATCAATTGTTCCTACGTATAGTAATACAGATTATAATGGTAAATAATTTGTTATTCAACACGAAAGGGTTTTTTTTTCTTTCAGTATATATTTATGATCTTGATTGCTTCTTACTTTAAATGGTTATCACTACCGAGTTGGACTGCGGACTTGGACATTACATCACCGGCTGAAAACAAGAAAATATATATATACATAACCAAAAATGTTATAAATCTGTACAGTTACGAAATTACGGCGGTTAACTGGGAGAGGGGAAAAAAAAGTTAAGGGAGGATTTATGACATTTGAAAAAAAAGTGTATTAAATCGTCCGAACAAATTCTCATGAAGGTAGAGACAAATAAGGACATCTCATGTCTCTCTCTCTCTCTCTCACCGTCAAGTCGAGATTGGACTTGAAGCTTCCATCTGAGTTGATCAGTATTATACTGAAGTTGGGTGATTTCATTCCTACAAAGGGAGACTTGATCCTCAGATTCCTGCCATTTCTTCTGCATCTCATATTTGTCATTCCGCGTCTTCTCCAACTGAGCAATCAGATCTTCCACTCGGGCTAAAAGTCCTTTATTTTGTTCCTTACAAGCACTCAAATCCTCCACGTATGACTTCTGGGTGAGTAAGTCTTGTCGAAGACTTCGGATCTCTTCATTTCTCATGTCAACTACCACCTGAAGAGACTTCACCTCCATATGGAGATTATCAATTGATGTCTGTTCACAAAACAAAACAAAAATCCCACTTAATTTTGACAAATAAGTTCTTCCCAAATAAGATAAAAAATGCTTATTAAAAATAGTGAGGTAAAAATTAAAACTTATATTATTAAAAATTTATTAAAACTTATATTATTAAAAGATTATTAAGAAATTATTAAAACTTATATTATTAAAAGATTATTAAAAATTTATTAAAACTTATATTCTTAAAAAAGTATTAAAACTTATCAGTAATAATAACAAATCTGGCTTTTAAAAAAAAATCAAATGTACTAATCTCATGGGAGTACAAGTAGTTCAGTCATTAAAGGGGAAACAACTTTCGAAAAGTCATAAAAAAAAAAGTATCTAAACTACGTTAGTTTTATTGCAGTACAACTTGTTTTTTTTTTATTGAGAGGAACATCCGGTTGTAAATGTTTTAGATTTGAGGTGTATTTTATCATTTGGTAATAAATGGAGTTAAATGAAAATGTGTGTGGAAAAAGAGGAAGTAATTAAGAAAGAAAAAACCGGGGAGGTCATTCATTTTGAGTGACTTACGCTGGTGGGGTTAGGGGAACTCAATGTCCTCTTGAGGACCTGAAATTTGACCTCTTCCTCCGCCGCCTCTTCCCGATGCTTCTCCTTGATGGCCTCTACCTCCTCTTCATGCTTTCGCTTCAGCTCCAACATCTCATCCTCGTGACTTTTGGAGAGAGACAATATCAACTCGTCTCGTTTCCGGATCTCCACACCCACTTCAACCCATAAGACATAGACATGGATTACATTCTTAATTACATTTATTATATTTACATAGCCATTACAATAATAGGATTTGTGTGAACCACGCAATTTCACCCTCAATTTTGCGGATTGTGTATTATAAATCCTCTGTGATCTCTCCATAATTGTTCACCCTAAAAAGGCTAAAAGTGAGGATGTGAGCATACGAGAAACAAAACGGAGTAAGTCCCTTTCAAGATTTTCAATGTGTCATTCTGGGCAAAGGACTTTGACATTTTTTTTTTTTCAAATGACAAATTCAACAAATTCGTAAACACGATAGCCTTATACCTAAGACGCTCGAAGTTTTTCATAGCTATTACAGTAGTAGCCTTTTGTTTTCCCCATGAATTTCCTAGTTGGACTTTATACCCGATTTGTGTCAATAGCCTTCAAATTTATGTACAAAATCTATTGTACATTATTATAATACTTTCCTCCCAAAACAAAGACTCCCACCTTCTGCTAATAGGCTTAATCTTCCCACTGACTGTCATTGTAAGGGAATCTCTGGGAGATGTTAATCTCCTTTAATTATACTTGATCATGTGTAATCATCTCTTGGGATTTTGCAAATCCCCGTCCTGTATGAACATCAAAAGGGAGTGAAAAAGGACCCACAATGTGTGAAAGCCTCTTTGTTTTTGATGAAATAATTAACTCCCTTAAAAGTTTAAAACCTCAATGGTCCTCAAATCGTATTTTGACATACTGCGGATGTTTTTGCATAACGTAATACAAACACTCTGTATCATCCCTGTCGAAGACATACCAGGTCAATTAAGACGAAAAGGAGAAATAAAACAAAGGGAGGCATCATTCCCTGTACATTGAATTCTTAAAGGCGTCCTAATGAACGGGGGGTGGTAAAATAAAACAAACAAATAGAAATATAACAACAATCATAAAAAGCAAATTAACAAAGAAGAAAGTCAAATTAACGGCATTAAGGCGTGTGGCTTACAAAGACTTTGTATAATTTGCTTGATTAGCACCTACGGATGCATGCTTATTTTTATAAATGTTTGTTTTTTATAGTCGTGGCATTTGAATGTTGTATGCCGTCCTTGAGAAGAAGCCTGTTAAGTGGATTTTTGTGGGGTAAAAGGAGGACGGCTTTTTTTTTTGGTGTCGTCCCACCAAAGAATCGCCCTTTTTTGTACAGCTCCTTATTACCTTCCGTGTGGCTTTGTGACAAATTGGAAGGAGCATTTGGTAGATTTAAATTTCATATTTAATTTATTCACATTATGTATGTTCACGTTTTAATTTTTTTTTTTTTGACTCCCTGGGTTCATCCCTATCATAATTGTGATTATTTATAGTACCATCTCATTTTCTCGGAAAATATGCGCTCATATTTTGGGCTATATTTTTACGCTCATTTCTACCCACGATTTAAGATCGAAGATGGAGTGTGCCCACGATTAATTGATGGGGGCTCATCTGGGCGCTGATTTGTGGTTATAAAAATTCACGTGGTTCACTCTGTGTAATTGTAGGTGTTGGTAAAAAAAATGTAATTATTAATATGATATACAAGGTCCACATACATTCTGTGAGTTTTTCCTGCTGTGACTCGTCCTTCTTCCGCATAGCCGACCGCTCTTCATTGATGCACTCACGCTCACGCTCGAATTCCACTCGGAGATTCTGGATTTCTTTATTGTGTCCAGCTGTATATAATAATTGTAATTATATTTGGGAGAAAACTCAAGAAATTTGGAAACTGTCCGGCTATCATAAATCTGTCTACCGCATTAGGTCAAAAATGGAGGAAATCATTTCCATATTTTTTTTTTGTATTGAATCAACTCACCTTGGTGTCTTTGAGCTAATGTATGGGCTTCACGAAGCTTCTTCTTCAATTCAGAACTCTGAAAATACACCAAATTGGCTTGTTAGATACATGTTTTTTATGGAAAAGATACCAAAAAAGAGTAATTAGCATAGGTTAAGTTAATATGGAGTTTCCCATATAAAGACATGTTTGTAGGATATTTTTTTTTTAAAAAGGTAATTAAAACTGTGGCTAAGCATCCATATTTTTCTGGAGAAAAATGTCTAGATAGTTATGGTAAATTTTTTGGGGGTGGTTATAACTATAAATTAAAAACATTTTTAATCTTCATTTCTTTTTTAATCTTCATTTACCTTGAAATTTTAACAATGCAATGTAATCCTTTCATTCTAATCGATAATAAGGAGCTTACTATTTTGAATGAAAACATGTATTTTCTATAAATTGTACCCAAATTATTATGGAGTTGTGCCTTTAATAGCAAAAACATTTTTTTCCCCTTTCGCTACTCCTTCTACCAGCAGTTTTACGGGTAGGAGGCTTCGTTTATACACAATGTGAGTGCATAAATGTATTTTCCTCCTTTAAAAAGCTTAAATAATGTACACAAAAAATGAAAAACATATGCGTTTCGCTTTTGAAGCTCAATGCTACTAATCTGCATAATAAGATGTCCATATTTGTCACTCGGGAGTTGTTTATAATGGCTTTTTTTTTCCTTTCTGCACCAGTACTGTTATGCCGGCCTCCCCACCAACCATGACGAGGAGTACACGTAAGAATCATAATACATGACATTCTGAGTTACTTTCATATGGTCATAGGTCATCAACTCATAAATTCAGAGAAGAACCACACAATTTTAGGGGGCAAATAATCACGTTTAATACACAAAGTATTCCAAAACATCTTCTCTTCTCACGATTTCCCATCACATTCATAGCTAATGTGGGTAATAAAGGGCCCTTGTAATGTAATCCAAGAGAATGCATGAACTTTTTTTTTTTTTTACGTATTCTCATTATGTTTCTATACATTTCAAGTTTCCTCAAAAACGATGAAAGGAAAAGGCAAAAGGATTTTTTTTTCTAATGGCTTCATTGAAACAGTTTTTGTATTAAATAATCTGAAATGATGTACAAGAACTGTGCCTCATGTGGAAGCACATAGATTTTTATGACGACCCATATCTATAAATGGGTTCAACGCTGCGTGAGTGTGCACCCGTGACCGAGAATGTGTAATGAGCCTAAAATGGAAATCTTTGCTAAGGCTTCTTACTCCAATGATCGACATGCACCAGCTACAAGTGACACTTTCACTCTTCTTCTCTTTCTCTATCCATGTAATTTGTACTTCTCTTTCCAATTCTCACTCCTATTTTCCCCTTTACGTCCTAAGTTTTTCTTTTCCTCCTCCTATTATCCACGTCTTTTTTTTCCTGGATTAATCTCTTTCTATTTCTTCTCTCTCTCTCACTCTCTCCCTCGCTTCTGCTTTAATCTCTTTCCTTTTCCTCTCTCTCTCACTCTCTCTCGCTTCTGCATTAATCTCTTTTTCCTCTCTCTACATTATTAACTTCTTTGTCCTCTTTCTCGCTCTCCCTGTTGCATTCTTCTCTTTCTTCTTTCTCCCTCTCTTTCTCACATTAATCTCTTTCCTCATTCTCTCTCCCTTGCATTGATCTCCTTTTTCTCTCCCTCTTGCATAATTCTCTTCTTTCTCTCTCTTGCAATAATCTCCGCTTTCTCTCTCTTGCATTAATCTCCTCTCTCTCCCCCTTTCTCTCTCTCTCTTGAATTAATCTCCTCTTTCTCTCTCTCGCATTAACTCCTCTTTCTTCCCTCTTGCATTAATCATCTGCCTCTTTCTCCCTCTCTTGTATTATTCACTTTCCTCTTTCTCTGTATGATGCTTTTAATCATTGCTCTTCCTCCCTGTATTATTCTCTTTCTTTTTTCTTTCTCCTTTTCTTTTCCTCATTCGCTGTATTATTCTCTTTCTTTTTTCTTTCTCCTTTTCTTTTCCTCATTCGTTGTATTATTCTCTTTCTTTTTTCTCTCTCCTTTTCTTTTCCTCATTCGCTGTATTATTCTGTTTCTTTTTTCTCTCTCCTTTCCTTTTCCTCATTCGCTGTATTATTCTCTTTCTTTTTTCTCTCTCCTTTTCTTTTATCTTCAATTCTACCTCTCTCCTTATTCCGCCCGTCTCGTTTTTATAATGCCTCTAGTCTCTTTGCTGGTCCTACGAACTCTGTTTTTCTAATAATGCTTCTGTTAGTTCTTCACCTTCTTTGCCAATTTATTTCTCCATACTTTTAACTGCCCTCCGATTTCTTTAACACTGTCTTTATGATCCCTCTCTCCTTCTCCCTTTTATTTTGTAATTTGTTTATCTTCTTTATTTTTCTTAATTTCTTGATTGCTCTGACTGAGACTCCTTTTCTCTTACTATCCCGCAGCTGTTTCTATCCCCTTTGATCTTGGTCAGACACTGATTGCGTATGTCGGGAAAAGGGTGAGGTACCCCGCCCTTATGACAACTGAGTTTGCTTTCCAAAAGACGTAACGAATTGGAAGGAGTTGAATTAAAGAATGTTGAAGACATAATAATACTAATAGTAATAGAGGTCATTTATGACTTAAATTATGCTTGGAGTATTCCATAATAAGGGGTCCATACAAGTATATAAATGAGAGTTCCCCAAAAAATTTGCTTACTTACACCCTTGAACTGTTTTCCATATTAATAGAATCTTGTTGTAAAAGAATGGAAATTTGAAAAGGAAAGAATGTATACTCTAACAGCCCCGTAGGACTTCCCTAATATGCAAACACGCACACTTGTTCGCCTTTGTCCATGTCCATAAAAAATATACATTTCACCAACTACTGCTTCCTTTCTATTCTTCAGTGATCCCTGACCGCCCATGTGTTCCTTATAAATATTGGCGAAACTAGGAGAAAGACGTGAAAACCTTTTTCCCGAAAAGTTAGCCGAGACGCTAATAATTTAAGCACACGTCCAATTCAAAGTCAAACTCAATTGAAGGAATCATAAATAGAGATTTGTATGAATGTATAGCATATAGAGATTTGTGTGGGTAGAAAAAAGGGGGAATAACTCCATTTAACATTGTAATTTCTCATTAGAATAATTGGAAAATGATCATTTGTTCATTGGCTAAATGACTACCACAACGAACAGAAGGATTCATTACATCCCCAAACAGTTTTGGGTATTTGGTTACAAAAAAGGAGGGACACAGGATGGTAATTAGTAATTAGTCTTTTATTTTGGTCTTACATCCTAAAATAAATGATGGTCATTATATATATATATATATTTACCTGAGCATCCAACACTTGAAGAGCAATGACGACGGCGAGGAATCTTTGATTGGACAAAGCCACATGAGTCTCCAATTTACTTTTCTCCGTACTTAAACACGTATTGGATTGTTCCAATTGGTCTTTTAATGCGGAAATCAGCTCATTCCGTCGACTCAATTCATCCTTCAACCGATTGTTCTCCACGGATAGACTGGCAATATTGTTACATGGGGCGGAGGGAGCGTTGTTATTCGTGTTGTCCACGATGAGATTGGAGGTGGAAGTTGGGAGTGGGGGATTATTCGCCAGCGAAGAATGATTATTTGAAGTTGAAGTATTATTAGATGTAACAGAAGGATGCGATTTGACTGATGCTGAATTATTGCTAATGCCATTTTGACTAACCGGCGCTTGGCTTGTGGTGGACACATGTCCATTTGAATCCGCTACTGATGCCAACTTCCCATCAGGTCCCATGCGATTCCGATCTATATTGGACAACAGAAGAAAAAAAAACACATTTTTAATAATTGTCCCCACATTTTTTTGTTTTGTTTTAAGAGTAAATATTATCATAGAATGAGGCGCACCTGTTCCCTATAAAGCGGTATTACTAAATACTTTGTGCATATACATACATTATACATATGTACAAATACGAAGTACATATATTAATGTGATTAAAATACTCAAAATAAAACCTATAATTTGTCCACATGCTCTTATTTAATAAAAGACTACACCTACATGTCACACTCATTTTTACCTTCCTTCTTCCCATATACCAAAAAAGAGCCTATGAAATATGCATATGTACAATGTGACGTCAAATTCCCACCTTCCACGAGGAAGTTACAGATGTTCTTATGATAAATAAATTCCCTTTTCGTACACACACACACACACACATCTCCCTTTGTAATTGCATGTTTTAAGGTGGGGGAACTGAGCAATTACAATGTAATTGCTCAGTTTTTTCAAGGGATAAAGCATATGTTAGATTAGTTCGATAATGCTTGGACGCTTGTATTATACCCCTCATGGTGAATGGTGTAAACATACTCCTTTCTTTCCCTATGTATTAGCCCACGTATTGAATAATAAATCCTTCAATACTCTACTGGAGATATAGATTGCTCTTATTTTGGCAGCATTATAACATTATAGACATAGTGGAGGACAACTAACCTTGCGTACCCACGGAATTACGACTGTCATGAACATTATTATCACTGGCTATTCGTAGTAACCTATTAGTGGTGGTGGTAGTAGTAGTGGTAGAAGAGGAAGAGTGAAGAGTATTATTATTCTCGTGATGAAGATGATTATTATTACAATGATGATTGGGGGTTGGTGAAGACTCTAGATTTGGTGGGGGTGGAGGAGGCTCAATAATATCTGGAGCAGGCTCAATCTTCTGAGAGGACTGGGAGCAAAGCTCCCACTCGGAGATGTCCTTGCCCCATAAACTCTTGAAATGAAAGTCATCACAGGGGTGACTGTAGAGGAGGATGTCCCCGGAATTCTGGGAGCATTTCTCCTCCGTGGCCAGGAGGGCCTCACTCAGGTCACATTTGAAGGTGCCGTTGTGAAGGTGGTGGTGGGACTTCTTGGTGGGACTGCCAAGATTCTTGATTTTGATCTTGGCCTTGGCACTCTTTGAACGACTAGGCCAGCAAAACATCGTGTTTCCTTTAGTAGCCAGCGCTGGTTTGCTGGTTGAGAGACAACCGTTTATAGATTTTTATTAGAATCCCCCCCAAAAAAGAAGAATACGCAAAAAAAAAAATCCACCTTCAAAGGAAGTAACGTATTACATAAAATGTCGTCTCACTTAAATAGAAGACTGTAGAAGTTAGTCCCTTTCACGTCTAATCTTTTCAGTTTGATGGCATATAGCGGAGACTTTTGGTAAAGATTCCTTTGTTTTCTGTTTCTTCCTTTTTTTTTCTGAAGAATTTTGTTAAGAAGAAAAATGTCCAATTGAATGAATGATAATTAAACGACACAATCGGTAGCACCCTTAACAATTCCTCCTCTTTTTTTGGGCTTCTATATAGACTTTCAGCTCTAGTTATTCCAATTTTTTTAACATAGTAGCACCGTACTCTTTATCAAGGGAATGCGTATAGGAGAGTAGGAAGATTCCTTTTTATTTTTGGCCATAAAAGAACGGGGCGAATAAGACAATTCCTTGTCTCCCCTCAATTCCTCTCTCTCTCTCTCTTTCCCTTGTCTCCTTGTTTTTTTTTTGAGCAAAGCGTAATTTCTGTCCTTCTCTCACTTCCTCCCGTCCGAATGAGGGTGACGATAATGTGGGCAACGACGATGATGAGGACGATGGGGATGGTAAAAATGTTTTGCAATTTGTGTATATACCTTTCCAAAAATGCAGTTGCACGGCTTCCCCATTCAATTAGTATACTTTTTTTTAAAAAAGACTTTTTTTTTTTTTTGAGTCAATGACCAACCAGGAGCCAAAGCCAACTCCTAAACCCGTGCACGTTTAAGTTGTCGTGGTGGTGGAAGAGGGAGAGAAATCCACGTCAATAGACATGGTAGAGAGAGGAAAAAGGCACTCACTCACTCACAACATCAACAACATTCCCTTGGACTTTTCTTTCTTCTTCGTCCTCCTCTAAATCCTCCTCATCCTCCTCCTTCTCCTCCTCGTAGATCAAAAAGGATTTCTATCAAATCCCTATGAAAGCATTTTTCGCCTCTGGCTGGACACTTTTCCCCTCCTTTTCTTCTTCCTTGTTGAAATGTGTAGAGAGATGGGTGTACACACAAGGAAATATTTCACTTTCAGCACATTTGCTCCTCCACATGAAACTTGAGATGTATTTATTTGGGATTTTTACTTCTTTTAGGATGTAAATATAATTTTCAAACGTCCGGGTGAGCTCAGGTACGGCGTGGTATTTAGGTGTGTATTCCTGTAGTATTTTCTACGTGTAATATATTTTGATGTATTCCTCCTTTCCCTTATTCCTATACCCTTTGGACATTACACCTTTTTGCACGTCAAATACTTAATTAGGCGTGACAGGTAGCAGGTAGGTATTTTATTGGGATGTGCTCGGGGACTGTCTGATGTTTCTCTAACCCTTTTCTACTCCTGTACTAAAGTCTATTTCAAATACAGCTTTTTATATGAAGGTATTGCAGGTATTTTGGCTTGTGTTCTTCTCTGTTGATGGCTTGTTTAATAATTTAAACGAAAACTCTTTTTTGGGGGGAGTTTTTTTTTTTTTTACAGAAGGTAAATTGCGGGGTTGTAAAAAAACGAATAATCGTTTTTCCGTGTTTCTTTATACTGTTACTTGGGTGGAATTCTCTTGTGGTATTATTCTTCTTGTTTGGTTTGTTGTCTATTTTTTTTTTGACTGGTAAAATATTTTTTAGTACGAACGAACCTGATTTTCTGTGTGGTATTCGATTAACGTGTAAGAGATTTAATAATTGTTTTTTTTAGATAACTATACATACATATATTTTACATTTTTAAAGGGATAGACTACAGTTATATTTGTTTTCCTGGTTGGTCTTCTGAATACGTATGTATAATCTGTACAGCGGATTGGACAATATTATTTATTTAACTATTTTTTTTTCAATGTATTTACGTAATAGTTAGTTACAAATGTGTATATTTTCTGTTTTTTTATGGATTTATTATTTTATATGATTTTGTCAAATAATAGACTCTTAATTATAATGACCACGTCTAATTTTCTCTGTATTTTTTATGCCTTTTATATTTTTTTGATTTATGTGCAACTGCTTAAAAATAACGTCTGATATTAACAGCATAGCCTGCTGTTATTTGCGGTAGTAAAGTATAGTAGAGCGATTTAAACAGCTCTCACAACCGATTTGTTATCGGCAAATCAAAACATTTTCATGTTCCCCCCTTTTCTTTCCCAGCAAAGTTTTTAGATACAATAAGTTCAATAAAGAATGGAAGCACTAATAGGATTGCCGCCGCCGTTGGAATGGGGAAAAATCACTCACACGAAATAAAATGTAATAAAATAATAAAAAAGAACAACAATTATGCGGATTATCAACAATAAAATTATTCTTATTAATTTTTTTTATTATTCCATCACAAGACTTTCTTCTTCCCCTCTCCCACAAGGCTCAAACACCCGGAGTAACACAACAGTCCACATTGTCTCTGTAACTACAACGACGACAAGATGAATAATGGCAAAAAGGAGATGACCGAAAAGAAAGAGAGAGATAGAGAGAGAGAGAGAAACACGTTGATACAAAGGTTTATAGTGTAATCTTCTTGCTTCAGCCGAAGAAGAATAAACCTGTTGACTTGTACTATCCAAATGTCCCCCCACACCCCGATAAAAATCTCCTGAGACACTCTTTTATTGCTGACCCGTATTTACACAGGAATTTATATACACAAACAATAAAAAAAAAACATCAAATCAATGGACACAAGAAATAATTAACAGGGAAACTCCACACAACCATTTCTCTGTCCAATGTCCCCTTGTAATAATTATCTTCTTATCCCGCTTCTACATTCTTCCCCTTTTTTTCTCCCTTCTACGGGGACTCTTGTTTTTTTTGGGGGGGATGATTATAGTCAAAGTTCAAGAATTGAATATTTTGAATAAATTTTTTCACATGGCTCAGCCTTTCTTTTTGTCTTAATGCTGTTAGGACCTTCTTCTCCCTAGATTTACTCAATTGTTATGTAGAGGGTAATAATGTAAAAAATAAAGGACTCTTCCTGCAGCCCCAACCAGACTCTCCTCTTCACTTGACATGAGTGTGCTAAATACTAAAAAATATTTTTTCCACAACTACAAGACAAGTTTGCAAGGTGTGCAGCCTGAGAGAGCCGTGTACAGAGGAAGAGAGAGAGAGAGAGAAAGAGAGAGAGAGAGAGAGAGAGAGAGAGAGAGAGAGAGAGATGGATAGAGGTGGTTGAGTAGTTATAGTAAAAAAAATATATATATAACTATACTACTTACCAAACCTTTATCAACTGGCTATCCCCGTTGAAATATGTGTGAAAGACATACAAGAGAGAAATATACCGAGGGTTTCTTTTAATGTGCCTCTTGTTAAGCTCTCTTTCCCTCTCTCTCTCTCTCTCTCTCTCTTTCTCTCTCTCTCTCTCTCTCTCTCTCTTCTTCTCTGTCTATCTGTCTCTTTATTTTTCTCTCGTTCTACCCCATAGGAATTGGTTGGGTTAGAAAAGAGATGCTGCCTTTTTTTTTTATTAAACATATCTTCTCCTCACACAGCCAACTGTGCTCAGTTCACGCACAAAACACTCACTTCACACTGAATGTGTACAAATGTATGTAAGTGTATACAGACGCTCCAACTTTTCCCTCAGCTTCACAAGTAAAGTAGTAAAAATGTGAGGGAGGAAGAAGGCTCTGAAGATCACGACCAAAGACAACAATATAGTATAAGATAGAAGGAAAAGCAAGAAGAAAAGTGAGCAAAAAAAAATTCAGGAGAGACGACAGAAAGAATGTGAACTGTTCTTCTGCGAAAATTGAGAGAGAGAGAGAGAGAGAGAGAGAGAGAGAGAGAGAGGAAAGCTGAGAGAGACAGACAGACAGAGAAATGTTGAAGTGCATTTCGCATTTTTACATATAATGCAGAGAATTTAACCACGAGTCACATCATCCTCAGTGCTTCCTTTCGGTAAATGAGTTCTTCTTGAGGAAATTACTACTATGTTGTACTCCTCCAGTATCTCTACCTTTCCCCAATGATGATCAAGTCTCTCTCTCTCTCCCTCTCTCAGTTATCTGTCTCTTTTCCCTGTAATAATCATCATCATAACATACCGCTAATGACCACCTTGAGAAGGAATCTATGCATAATTATATATGATTCCCACATTTTTCTGGCTCACAAAAAAAAAAAAAAGTTCCAACAATCTAACAAATCCAATCCATTTTTTCTTTCTACCTCCTTCTCCTTCCCTTCTTCTTCTTTTTCTTCTCTCTTGTTGACTTGAAACAATTTTTCAAGTCATACAACTTCCCTATTGAGTTTGGATGGAGGACGACGGCCACACATCAACCATCCCCAAGAGAAACAAGGGAGGTTCGGACAGCCATGGTTTTTAATCTATGTGGTATTAGCAGTAGTAGTAGTAGCTACCAGGTAGATTTACTATCCAATGTATAAAGCTTTGATAAGCTATAAAAACAATTTTTTTTTCTCTGTCTCTCTCTATATTACATGTTGGATAATACTTCCTCCTCTACATAAGCCCTACAGACGTACTCGGCGGCAATGAAATTACCACGAACATGACTCTCCTCAAGAGTGCATGGTAATAGCAGTAAGTAGTCTCGTTTTTTGAACATAAAAAAAAAATAACTCTCCTCTCTACAACTCTCTTGGCATCCCTTTAGTGTCCTGCCAATGATTTTGCATATTCTTTTGAATTTTTTCCCCTTCCATCTCTCTCTCTCTCTCTCTCTCTCTCTCTCTCTCTCTCTTTCGATTTTACAAGTACTTCTTCATCTCATCTCCTCCAACTTGTCCTCTTTCTCCCTTTTTTCCCCTCTCTTTAACATTACATGCCCCGAAGAAAGGAGAAGAATTTACAAGGGGGAAGTGGAGGGAGAGAGAAGAAAGGGGTGATTTGAAATATTGGCAATAATATGCTAATACATATATGCAGGCCTTTCTCCTCTCGTTAGGGGATGCCCATGATATGTACATACGTAGAGGGAAATGCAAGAGCGGGCTGGATGGTGTATAGAGGACTAAATAATAATAATAACCCATGGTGTCAATCCGTACTACATGTCAGTCAAATAAGAATCTCCTTGTCAGTCTCTCTCCTCTTGGAGAGACTGCACAATAATCATCATAATCACATGCAAAAAAAAATACACAACAGAAACGAGATTCATAGAATGTTCACATGATCAAGACGAAGTTGAGTCTTAAGTACCTTGTTAAAGGGTAGGAAAATAAAAGACGTCCTTTTTATTCTATACATACCCTTATCACAGAATGCAATTCACTGCATGGATGCTACTACTGCAGATGTATTTTTTTTGGAGGGGAAAGGCGACTTTTTTCAATGGGGTAGAGGGACAATAAGAGGGAGAGAGAGACAATAATAATTTCTGTATACAAAAAAAAATTTCAAGTACATTAAAGATTTACGGAACAAGTAGTGAAGAACATGGATCTTTTGAGTGCTTTCGAGAGAGAGACATGCACTTCTAGAGGCGGAGTAAAAGAAAAAAGAACCGAAAAGAAAGCATTTTTCGGCCCACATCTTATCTTGGCTTTTTTTTTTCTCGACGACAATAGTACCAACTTGTGGCAACCTGCCCAATAAATTCACTACATTTTTTTTTATCACGTTAAAATTTTATTTAGTATTCCACACGTATTATGCATATCCAATTGTAGTGTATACATCCATTGTACACTCCAGAGATCTTCATACTTTGTTCACGCACATTCTCTACGATGGCGATGAGGATGTGAAAGGGGAGGGGAAGTGTGTGTGAGAGAGAAGGTGAAAAAGTGCATCTACTAATATACATGGGCACGGTATCATCTCCAAATATCTTTCAAGGAATCTAATAAGAGCCCTTGTGAAGGTAATATGCAAAATAATGTTATAAAAAAAAACAAGAATACGTGCTCTTTGTTCCCAAGCATTCTTTTCCTCTCTCTACAATTCTCTCTCTCTCCGTCTCTCTATAATTCTCTCTCTCTCCGTCTCTCTACAATTCTCTCTCTCCGTCTCTCTATAATTCTCTCTCTCTCCGTCTCTCTATAACTCTTTCTCTCCGTCTCTCTATAATTCTCTCTCTCTCCGTCTCTCTATAACTCTTTCTCTCCGTCTCTCTCTCTCCGTCTCTCATTCTTTAGCATTAGCATTCTTCTCTGTATTTCTCTTTCTCCCTTTCCTTCTCTATATGTCTCTTTCTCTCTTTCTCCCTTTCCTTCTGTATATGTCTCTCTCCTTCTCCATTTCCTTCTGTATATGTCTCTCTCTCTGTCTCTTTCTCTCCTCTTTTACCTTTTCTCCTCAGTTACCTCTACTCCTGTTTTACCTTGCAACTCCTCTTTCTCTTTGTTAACCTCTTCGCTCTCTCTCTTTCTCTCTGTTCCCCTCTATCTCTCTGTCTCCTCTCTCTACTTGTCTCTTTTCACTCTCTCTACGCCTTATTTTTTCCCTTTCTTGACATTGTCCTTCTGGGCTTGTCTATCCGCTTCCCTCTCCAAAGCCTCTTTTATTTGTTAGCTTCTCTCTCTCTCTCTCTCTCTCTCTCTCTCTCATTGCATCTTTTTCTTTCTTCTTTCATTTTCAGTCTTCTATCTTTTGCTTCTCCCTCTGATTTCTCCTTCTCATGTTCTAGCTCTTCTTTTCTCTTTGTCTCTCTCCGTTATTGTGGCCCTTCTTCTACGTACTCTGTCTCTCTGTTCTTCTATATGAAGTGCAAAGGAATTCATCCTCTCCCCTGTTTTTTATTCGTGCAATGGAATTCATACATTTAAGTATATGCGAAGCCGTACATTATGTACATAAATAATGTTTTTTTTTCATTTCATGCATGCCAGTGAATCCCCTCCGCCTCCCGACTGTTTGTGCTGCTTTGTTTAATGCATACAAAAACCCCCCTGGATGCCGAGGGTTGAGGTCAGGAGGAACAATACTGGCGTACCAAAATTTTCCCATTAGGTGAAGCTATTATATAGCTCATGTAATGGACTGATTTTTTTATATTTTGTGTACCATTTTTGTATCTCAAGTGTAAAATGGATTCTGTATTATCCATGGATGTCTAATCGCAGATTAGACCTCTATTTTTGTCCCTGTCAAAAGATGCTCTCAAACCGCTAAATTTACTTACTGACTTTTACTTTTCCTCAAATTCTCATGCGGATGTTTTAACTCTTTTTTTTTTGCGGGAAGAAAAGACCCACATGGTGAGGGGAAAGAATGAGGAAAAAGTCGTAGGAGGTGAAGTAAATTATTTTGCGAAAACGAGGATGTACAAAAAATTGAAATAAGAAGGAACTGGCGGCATCGTTAAAAAAAATCTTTTTGCGACACCCTGTAAAAATTGGCTAAGTGTTGAAAATACAAGTCTTTTAAGGTTGAATGCTTGGTGCATGTGCACACAACCGTTAGCCTGATTCTTGGTGTGTGTCTAGTAGTTCTGCATAGGCGTGCTTATATATTGCATGTATGTTAAAGCTTCAACTGTATAATTGGTTGAAGATGCTCACGCGAAAAAGGATCATCTATAACAGAGAAGTTCACAGCGTTAAAAAAAACACTAAAAAAATTTCCTCCTAAATGACCGATAAACTTTCCTCATTTTTCTTGATTTAATGCTCAAGCACATTCATCCTTTTGGGAAGTAAATAAGGCTTCAGATTTTATTATTATAGTTTTTTCTCTTCTATAAATGAAGATTGTTTTTTTTTCACTATATAAAAACGGCAGTTGTTGAGGGATGGTGTTAGAAGCATTTTTGTTTCATTTTACACACACAAGAAATACACGCAATTTATAATCACCGTCATTACCTCCCCGCAATTACCTCTTTGTGTGTACACAGTGTATGCATACACAAATATGTATGCACATACAGGCCATACCTAATAAATGGAGTGAACACTGAGTGATTCATTGGACTTGGAGTGTGAAGGGAATTGTTGCACATATGTATAGTCAAGCATTAAAAAGAAAACCTCAAAAAAAATTCACAAAAATGAAGACGAGCAGGAAAAGGAGGATGAAAATGGGGGGGGGGGAAAGAGGGGCGTTCAACAATTCATGGAGGTGAGTTGAAAAGATTTTAAGAGGTGTGAGAGGGGATTTTTTGGAGCACGGAAGTGAAAGAGGAGAAAGGTAAAGAGAGAGACATGGAGAGAAAGGTAGAAGAAATACAGAGGAAAATTGAGAGAAAGAACGAGAGCGAGAAAGAGAGAGAAATAGAGAGAGAAATAGAGAGAGAAAGAGAGAGAAATAGAGAGAGAAAGAGAGAGAAAGAGAGAGAAAGAGAGAGATATTTTGCTCTTGGTAACAATTAAACCTATGATTAATGTCTAGGCCAATGCCAAATATCCCCGAGGCCACTAATCCGTTGCCATTTAAGGGAACTCTGAATGCTATCAACGTGAGCATTAATAACGTGCTTGCCCCAAGCTTTTAACTTATATTCCTATTCCATCATCATAATAGTCATAATCCTCGGTAAATTCGCCCATCATTTACAATCTTCTCCCATTGCAAATCCATCCCCTCTTTTTCTCTCTATATTTTTTCTCTTCAACTTGTGAATCGTTCATCAACACTAACCAAACAAAAAAGAATTCTCAATGTACACACGCATAAGTATATACGGAACTGTTTGGATCAAATCACATTTGAGAGAGTGGGACAAGTGTTCCACATTAAGTGCCCGCTTCACTCTTTTTTTTTTTTTTTGCCTTTACTCCTTTATTCACACGTGCTCCATTCCATTATTAAAAACTCGATATACTCTATACCATAACTCCGACTTCCTCATCCTTATTTTCTCCCACTTGTCCCTCATCACCCTTATCATACTCCATCCCATGCCCAATGTCTCCTCCACGTCTCCTCTGTGTTTACAGAGAGGGAGGCAAATAGAATTATCAATGCAAACATAGAACGAGGAAGAAGATATAAAAAAAAAAGAGCTCTCTTTTGCCATTTCCATTTGCCCCCAACGAATTTGACCTGAATCAGATGACATGTACATAAGGATATGCTTATGTTTGCAAAATTAACTCCACCAGGCCATTTTTTTTCCGGGGTGAACCATGACATTAAAAAAAAAATAAAGGAAATCCCCGCTATAATCCTTTCTCCTATTCATCCCACTTTTATCCACCACACTTCACATCTTGTTAGGGTCTCAGTCACTATTTTGCTTGCTGCACTGAATACACACATTATGTTGATGTAACTTCTCAAAATACTATTTCCCCCTACGAAACTGACTACTACTCTGTTTTTTATTCTTTCCCATCTTTTCTCTACTATAATCATAAATGCTTTTGCAGATCATTCTGAAAAGTAAGCCATAAAAGTGGGAGCAAGCCTACTAATATAAGTATGTATGTACAAGGTTTGGAAAACGGGTCGTACTCACCCTAATATTAATAAGTGCATCCGAGTGTTTGACGAAGAGAGAGAGAGAAAGAGAGAGAGAGAGAGGAAAAAATTCAATAATTAACCATACGTTTGGCAACAAGTCTAAACAATCTTTTAAAAATAAAGTGGGGGGAAAAAAACTTTCTAAAATCATTGTAGAAAACCTACAATTTTTTGAAGCAAGTCCATCATTACTGTTCATCATTGGAAAAGCATGACCAAGCACACTGCAGAGAGCGAGACTGCGGAAAGAATAGGCATATAAATACGTGTGTATAGACAGGGTGCCAAGAGCTCGCGAAATGTAAATAGCGAGACAGACGAGGGGTAGAGAAGAGGAAGACAAAGAGGAAGTCGAGAGACGAATTTCATAGAGAGGAGAGAAAGGAGGAATAAAGAGATAAACAAGAGAGAGAAAATAGAAGAGAAAAAATTGCGAGAAGAGGGAAAAGGGAGAGAAAAGAGGAGAAAAAGAAGGAAAATGAGAGAATCAAGGGAAAATGGAGAGAAAAAATGGAAGAATAGAGACAGAATGAGGGAGAAAGAGAGACAGAATGAGGGAGAAAGAGAGACAGAATGAGGGAGAAAGAGATAAATATGGGGACAAGAGAGATTTAGAAGGAAAAGTAATAAGTAGGAGACCTTTATAAAAGTTTCATTCACAACTTGGAAAGTATCTCAAATTATCTTTAACTCAATTCCATCCTATTCAATCACAATGCTCATTACTACAATTTGTAACCTTTTGTATATTTTTGGAGAAAACAAATCCAATAAGCTTCTTTATTGACATTAGCCACATGTATAAGTGCACCTTCTTGTTAAACAATCCCTAGGGACAGCCAAGAAGAAAGTAGAGAAACATTCACTTTTTTTTAATAAATATGTTTTTGCCATTGCTTCCACCCAGTTTTGTCTCTCTGTCTGAGTTACACCACAGTAGTAATTATACACTTGAGAGAGAAATATCTACAAATCTTACAGACTCGCAGTCTGAGCTTCTGAATTTTTTTTTTACACCGTCTCCGTTAAAGAAAATAAAAACCGTCACATGTGCAAACCTTTTTCGCACACGCTCCGCTACACTCTGCTTCCCTTACCGTATCAATCTCAAGTCAAAGAGGCATTTGTATAATAGCTTTGACATTTTAAATACGAGTGTCTCAACCTTTTCCCTTCCCAAGACTGTGTAGCTGACTCTTGTATAGTTTTTCGTATAGTTATACATATACATACATCCAAAAGGATATCAACAGTGTATTGAATACCTTTTTTTTCCCCTTCCCCGAGATATACATTCACGATTCACAAAAGATTAAATTACATACGGTGACCCACACGCGTTAAGTCAGTCCTTTTTTTTTTCCTCCTTCAAACTCCGCACACGTGGAACGCTTGAAGCCATGTGCACGTTCTGGTATTTTTTTCTTCTTCTTTACAGTAAATTCATCCGGAACGAATGAATACAATTTTTGTAAACAAAAAAAAAATTAATGCTTGGTTTAATATGAATGCTTAAGTATATCCGATCAGGTAATGCCACATTCCTTAAAGATGCTTTTATGGGTGATACGTATATAGGCTGTTTTTATGGAAGCTTTTTGGGTAATAATAATGTCCTCCTAGCTTTTCCACATAATTTCATTTAGAGGCAATTAAATGCTTGTCCACAACCGTAACGCCGTGATATGTAAACAATTCCATGCATTTACCATTCTTTATTTATTTTGGTTGTACCAACAAAGGAAAATGGAGAGAAGGGATGTCATTATGAACTAATTACATAAAAATATCAATTGGAGGTGCGTCACACGGTAATTTACACCTGGCCTAATTGCAAATGTATAACGAAGTATTGCCAAAACCCTTGTTATATTCGCGGAAGGCATTATAATCTGTGTTCAATCACCAACCATCACAAAAGTCCCATCCTTGAATATTATTGTGCAAAAAATAACCTATTGGGAAGTCAACAATGGTGTATAAAACCATTTTTGGGTGTAGGAAAATAGCAGAGTTAAATCCATGTTAGTGTCGTCCATCCCATAAGGGCACCGTACTCCTCGGAGGTACCAAGAAATGGACAAAAACATGTTAATCAGATACACAACAAGAAAGTAACAAAAGATCCTTTGCGGGAGAGGAGAAAAAAAATGGAAAAATCATTTAAATTACTTTTTTTCTTACCCCAAAAAAAAAATTATACATACTTTAAAAAAAAGTTTCCAATTTTCCGCTCCGAAAATACTCTTTCACGTTCGAACAAGAATGCAGAGACACCTAATACTCTCAGCCCCATTACCGAATCGGCAAATGCATGACTTTGCTTGTTTTTTTTTATGTAGAAAAAAACACAAATCTATTCTCTCATCAAGAGAAAAGAGTTATACATCTTGTCAATCTCTTCAGTGAATCCGCATATTTTTCTTGTTCAGAGAGAGAGAGAGAGAGAGAGAGAAAAGCGACACTTTTCTTCTTGTAATAAAGGGGGAATCATTGGACTTTACCATACATATGTACGTTAAATGCATTCTGGGGAAGCCAAGAAAAACTGAAAAGGATTGCGAATGAAGACGTAAACATCAAAAAACAAAAAAAGAAATTTGAGCGAGAGAGAATTTTTTTTTTCCTCCTTCAACTTCGACATACTCCCTGCTATACTTAGAACCTTTAATGTTTGTCATTACTTTAGTAAATGCCCAACGAAATGAGGAAATAGTCATGAGTAGAACATACTCACACGGAAGGGGGTCAAATTCGTTGTTACGGAAATTTTCCAGACAAAGGGACGGAATAGGAGAAACGGAAAGAAAAAGAGGGAGATAGACAAAGAGAGAGAGAAAGAGTTAAAAAATTAGAGAAACAGAGATCAACATGTGGGACTCATATGTATACCAGGAAGGAGGAGGAAAAAGGATTGATAATCCTCCTCGTTTATTTTTTAAAGAAAAAAAAATTCCCCTTGTCTTTAAACATATAATCCGTCCTCTCATCCCCAAAAACTATAAGGTTACGGCATGTTTACTATCAAAAGGCTCCTAATAGCACATGTTATTCATTTTTTACGGTCACAAAATCCCTCTGCAAACGTTTGTAAAACCGCAGGTAACTACAATAAGATGAAGTAGTAACATAATTCCTCTGATTAAATAATTTTTTTTCGAGGTCTCACGGTTATTTTCCAAGAAAAAATCCGCTCTTTCTCTGTCTCTCTTTTTCCGTTCACAAAAGATCTCTTTCTCCCACAGAAATCTTGAGACTGCAACCAAAATATTACTACCTATGTACATATGTATATTACCAACTCTAGAGACTTGCATAATGGAACTAAAATCAGAAAAACAAACAAAAAAGTAGTGGGACTTTTTTTTTTTTTACATCCCCAACCGCAAAAGAGGAGATTCAAATAAAAGAAAAAGAGAGAAGAAAAAATTGTTATTAATGAAAATAAATTGGACATCCAGAGCGTATCAACTTCAACTGGGGAGAATATAGTGTATGCTTTCATTTTAGAAAAATAATAAGGATGGAATTTAAAAGATATTTCTAGGAAAGTCATAAGTAAATATCAACCAAAAACTCCTATGGATATATACACCTTCGTTTTTTTTCTGGCAATAATAATATTTCCTTAAGAAACAGTCATAATAATTATATTAACCGTAAGACACACATTGCAGAGCAAACATTTATTGCTCTACGTGCAAGCCATTAACTAACCCTTTCCCCCTCCTCTCTGTCTCTCTTTTGTATAAATATTAATCACAGAAGAAACATACTTGAAACTGTATTATTTTCCTATAAGTCTCCTCTCCTTTGTGTGCACAAGAGAGCTATGGGAAATGCAACCACCCAAAAAAAAGGACAAGGCATGTGCAACGTAATCATAATTCATTTGTCTTGTGTCCCAGTGAAACTTGATTAACTCACACAACTTTTAGTCATGTCATAATAAGTTATTTATTTTCCAAAAAAAAAAATATTTTCTCGTCATTGACGCTTTCACATTTTTCCTCAAGAAAAAAAATATTCACCATGTACACACATATGAATTTAGTTGTTATAAAAGGATGTAAAAGTACCATTTCATCTATTGACTCTCCCACTATTACATTTACCTTTTAGTAGAAAAAAAAATAACATTCCATAAAAGGGAAAAAATCCACAGGCAGACTTCCATAAGTGTGTGAAAGAGATTTTAAAGGAGGTGAAGAGGAAAAAAAAACTGACCATGTCAAATATAAATATTTACACATGGACTTATTGCTTTCTTTGCACCAAAAGATACTTTATTTTAAACAAGACAGTCTTGTTATAGGTGAGGAAGCACTACATCGTCACCAAAAAAAAAAAAGATGCTCTGTACATTTCTTGAATGTAATTCACGTGTTTATTATTATTATTTTGTGTATACTAACAAGCGAGAGAGAGAGAGAGAGAAAGAGAGAAAAAAGTTTCTGTACACACATTTATAAGTCAAGTCAGTGAAAAGACTTGGTAATTGCCAGGGAACTCACGACTTTTGCTAACTACTATTATGTCCATTCATTATTATTTAAGGATCAATTTCTTTTCTTTACACTTTATCTAGACGATTGATTGGAGAAAAGTAACACGGCTACAGAGGAGAGAGAGATGAAAATAATAATAAAAAAATAGTGCTTTAAAAAAAGAGAGAACCTGTTCATACATGGAAAGCATTGCCTCAATGCAAAGGTAAGGATGGCGAACATTTTTCATCCCAACAACATCCTCAAGGAACATTGGATTATAAATGGGTGTACATACTGTTTTTTTTAATAATAAATTATATATATATATAATGTTTTTGATAAAATAACACGATCCTTTAAGGAATAAAAAAAAAAAGCGGTAGCGACGACTCAGTTTCCATTCAATTAGAGTTTATTATTCCATATTCACACAGGCGTTGTCCACACCCTCTGAGAAGGAGGCAGGTTTATGGGGATAAAAAGGAATGAAGCATCACACTTACAATATATCTTCAAAATTACAAAAAAAAATTGGTCTCATCCCCTTTTCTCTCAATAATATCACACGAAGAATTAAAATAAAGGAGAGCGATCATATGATAGCTTTGTATTCCATCCTCCATTATCATATCCAAAAAGTTATTTTTTTTTCTCTCCCAGAAAAATATCACGACTCAACAGACTCTAATAAATAGTGAAATGAGGGGAATCATGACAGAAAATAAAGGGTTACAATCCTTTCCGTCTTTTTTCTATGCACGCGAGGAGAAAAAAAAAACAGTTTGAAAAATGAGGGAAATCAATTTTAAACCAATTTTTTTCTGAAACGAGAGAGTCTCTCTTTAAAGAGATTTATAAGCCACATCCAATTGTACACTTCTTCCCTTTCCGTTAAAAGCACAATATTGAGAGGAGATTAACAATAACTTTTTTTTCTTTATTGTTACACCGGAATAAATACTCAATGTGCTTTCACCACGTCACAATAGGGCACAAGTATGAGGTTTTTGTAAGGTTCATTACCGTCCTGATTATTTAGTGACCTTCCTCTAAAGGACCCAAAAAGGACAAAAGGACACTTGTAGGAGCGTGAATTACTAATCACAACGTACTTTCGACGGATTTCAGTACTTGGTAATAGTATTTAGTACAACAATAATACTGTTAACAGTGGCAATAGTAGCAGCTATAAATTATAATATAACCGGCAGTAGCAACCTTTTAGTACACTTGACGCAACTAGTTCAACTTTGAAAGTCAACTTTGAATATGAACAAACAAATATTATTTTAAAAAAAATGATTTAAGTCGGAAGGGTTTTTTTTTGTGTTTTAAGTACCTCAAACACACTTTGAATTACGGGAAAAAACACAAAAAGTACATATATGTTGCTCCAAAAAAAATCAATTGGTCCATTTACACCTCTTAAAAAAATCCTTTTGTTTATATCAAGTTTATAGCTCCACATTGTATGCACATGACGTCTACTACACGATTATGCATACTCATGTATAATTGTTCATTGTGATCCATCTCATAAAAATGTTCTAAATGACAGAGATAAAAAAAAAAAAGGAAGAAAAAAAAATGGTACGAAAGGGAAGCATGCCGGGTCGGTAGATATTTTGCATGGTACTACATAAGTAGAAGATTTATGCCGCACTTTTAACACCCCACATAAACTGTTAGGGATGGGATATTCATATGCAAAAATTGTATGCATATGTCAATATACTTAAAGAGAAAATATATTAAAATACTCCAAAGGGACTGAGACATGAGTAGGATTTAATGCCTTATTTTACATTCTCTTCAATGCATAAAAACTCTCTCAAGTGATAAGCCCTTGTTTTTTTTATTATGATTTCTTACAGAGAGACAAAAATGTTGGAAGCACATGTTTTTTATTGGGGGAACTACAATTGTTTACAAAGTGTTGCCATTAACACGAGAGAGAGAGAGAAAGGGAGGGCACATTAATAAAAATATTATTTACGATAAAAAACAAGTTAAGAACAATTATGATTATAATATACACCAATAACTCTGAAAAGAAAAGTCCACTTACATCTATTAGTAAAAGTTACACTTGTTTATTTTCTTGGGTTCCCTTTTTTTTTTCCTTTTAGTAAACAACTTCATTGTTTTCACAAAGAGTCCGTCTATATTTATAGGTCTAATGCTACAGATATACAAAGTCATATGGTGGATACATTCAGAGAGATGCTCAATCCTCACATTTATGACTTACTTTAGGATGCACGAAGAAGATGAAAAAAAAAACGTTCACTCTCATCTAAATAACACTCAAAAAAACTCTTTCTTGTCTATTTTTTCTCTCTTCAAGTGTGGAAGCATGCACTGGCTCAGAAAAAAAATGTAAGTTATGCCTGTAACAAATCGTGAGGTGCCTTTAAAACCCAATTTTGAATCCTAACTTTACCAATACAAGTTGTTAATATACTTCCTGTACCCCCAAAAAAAAAATCCCAAACAAAAGTGAAATGTATGCATAACTCTCGATATACTCCTTTTCTTTCTTTGATAATAAAAGTGTAACATTTCTAATAGCTCCAAATCTTCCTTCAAACACTTGGTACATCAGTACCTCCATGAAATGGTTAGTTTGATACAGCAAAACTTTTCCTATTATACCACTACTACCCCATTATATGTCATAATTTATTCATAATTTTGTACAAATGATAAAATATTTATCAGGTCACTTTCACCTACCTCTTTGACTCCTTGCCCTACTAATACCAATTAAATTATCTATATCATTTTGTCCCTTTTTTTTTACGTTTGAGAAGATACATATTACCGGCATTTATTCCCCCCCCCCATAATCTTCTCTTCGACTTAAGACGAATTGCTGTTAATCTAAAAATGTTCTTAATCAACTCTAATGAGATAAATTGCATTATTATTAAGTAAAAAGATACAGTAAAAGTAGGAGATTTGTACCACGCTGCATTTCCCTTAACCTTTTAATGCTAAAATTCAACAATGTGTAATACGCAATTAATACCTTCATTCCTCCACTCACCATCTGCACCTTGTTTTTGTGACCTGTCTACGTGTTCTGATTAAAAGAAGGTGAAAAAAAAAAGGTTTTTTTTTGGGGTTAATCCAGAATTTTATATACATTTGCTGTTGCCACCCAACGGAACCAATGGCCATTTAAAGTACACATGTACGTATTATAAGACATGTTTTTTTTTGGATACACACTCTCGAATTTTGATGAGCATCCATCGACAAGGAGGAAATGGAGGTTCTCTATCCCTTTTTGTTTAACAGGTCGGAGTACTGTTTTTGAGCAGACCCACACATATTACGGAGATGTTTTGTAATGCAAGACATTGGGATGAACCTCCTTCTCATCAACTATAGAATTTATATACTAATAGAAACAGGGAGCTTTTACACCATCATAATACGGACAAAGGGGGCGAAAAATAAAGTTTACAAGAGGGAATGGGCATCCTGGGCATTTATAAGTGCTATTATCCCCGCTTTAAAAGGGGAGATTACAGCCCGTTCAATTTAATCTGAGTAATTGTTTTTAAATCCTCTTATTAAAGTACCTTCTTTTATTTTCCTTTACATTTCAGTGAGCAGATGGGGATGGTAGAAAATAAAGGGTGATAACGTCACATGGTGAATTGCATCGAGCCTTAAACATCCATTTGCAGAAGCAGATTGTGAATGAGTAGTCTAAAAATCTTCTTCCTTTTTTCCTATATCTATTATTCTTATTATGTATGCATACATGTGTATACATATATGCTTATGTACTTACTCTTCTTTATTTTTTCCTCGCATGTACGAAATGCTGAAGGTACAGTTAAAGATATCTTTTTGAACTCTTTCTCTCTTTTCTCTCCTTCTCTCTCTCTCTCTTTCTCTCTTTTCTCTCCTTTCTCTCTCTCTCTCTCTCTTTCTCATTCTTTCCCTCCTTTCTCTTCTTCTCTCCTTTCTCTTTCTCTCTCGCTTTCTCTCCTTTCTCTTCCTCTCTCTCTTTCTCTCCTTTCTCTTCTCTCTCTTTGTCTCTCCTTCTCTCTCTTCTTCTCTCTCTTCGTCTCTCTTTCTCTTCTCTCTCTTCGTCTCTCTTTATCTTCTCTCTCTTCGTCTCTCTTTCTCTTCTCTCTCTTCGTCTTTCTTTCTCTTCTCTCTCTTCATCTCTCTTTCTCTTCTCTCTCTTCGTCTCTCTTTCTCTTCTCTCTCTTCGTCTCTCTTTCTCTTCTCTCTCTTCGTC